>JAJHUR010121988.1:0-14463 GCA_027495735.1 Lutjanus campechanus | reverse complement strand
TCTTGGGGAAATTAATTCTGGTTTCATTAGCTTGTCACATGACCTTGAAAGGCTTGGATGCTACTTCCTTTCATGTCTAGGTTGTCCATCAGTAAATGAACCCTTTAGTTACAGTGTCCATGAAGTGCCCACTTACCATCAGCATCTGTATTTTACTATTAAATAAAAAATTGTGACTTTTTAGCCGACTATATTAGAACAGTGTTCAGTTTGAAAGACTATTTGTATTTATGACAAAGTAGCTTAACTTAAAGTGGCTATAATGGATATTTTATAATGGACATGTGAAATGTGAGAGTGGTGTTTTTTCATCTGAATCTGAAGCTCCGCCCAGCTTTATGGAGCTTTATATTGAGTCTCATCTTATACTTTAGCAGTCTGGCCTGCGACTGCAGTTTTGGCTCAATCTCATCACTCTTGTTGCATCTTTTATGTTGCAAAGGCAGCTGTTACCCACTATATCCTAAATGCTCAGCACCAAACAGTCACAGTTAGAGATTAGCAGGTGAGCAGAGTGGAACATTTAGCAGCTAAACAGCCATATATTTCCATCAGGAGCTGGAGCAGGGAGTAGCAGCATGACTGCACATGAATGATAATGTTGCTCCATACCTGATATGTCAATGTTGTGAGCTTCCAAGTGGCCAAAAAACAGTTATTGCAGATTTAAAGGTCCCCTTACCAAACACTTGCGATAGTAGCCTTGAAACCTGTATCTACACCCTCGATCTTTTAGTGTTTCCATCACAGACAACATTCTTAAATGTGGGCAGTGCTGTTAGCGGGACTTTGGGGCCAGCCCCTTTCGGTTTTCCAGCAGTTGGGAAACAACAGACGAGGCTTTAGAATGTAACCCGTACTGTACATTTACTGCCAGGCTGACAAATTTCTACTAACCTTTTCCTTTGTTCCTCTGTCACTGTCACTTTTCTGCTGCTGACTCTCTCTTGCTCAGCCAAACACTCGCTACACACACATTTTGTGTTCTTTCTTCTTGGTATGTGGTTGTTCATTACAACCAGGAGACAAGCTCTGTTTGAGAAAAGGCTGTAGGCAGCAAGACAAAAGATTGCAGAAAAAAACAGGAGACTTTGGGAAATCCTACATCACAGCAACAGTGATGTGGTCTGCAGTGTTTTAACTTTTAGTATCAGGACAGAATGGAGTGGTTCTGTTCGTACCATCCACAACTTTTGCCAGTGGAAACACAAAAAAACTGACTGAACTGATCTGAACTGTTTGGTGGAAATGCAACTTTACATGACAATGACACCTGTGCCACTTCCATTCATTAATGGCAATAATTAAATGTAGTTGAAAGCACAAAAAAAGCTTGTGAGTGGACCTTTCAGTTGCAACTTGTTACCCCCTCATAAATGTGTACTGACAGTGTCAGGCATCATAATTACATCATCATTAAGCGCTTGGAACAGTTTAGTTGCTGTTGCTGCAGACAGACACTTGAAAATCTTTTTAGATGTTGTTGTAAGCTTCAGCTCAGTCAGTTGTATCTAATCCAGCACCACTACTCAGCCACTCTACTATTGTGAAACACCCCCGCACTAAGTTTGTACTTCAGATTGTTACTATCATACTTCTGTATTTAAGTGCACCCACCACATATGTGAATACAAGTGTGTGGGTTGGATTGATCAACTTAGTAAATCCAAGGCACTTTTCACTAAAACAGTGTCATCATTACAATAATAATGCTAATTTCTAGACATTTTAGTTGCCATTTCATTGCTTTTCTCCCCGCTGCGTGAATGAGTCAATAAATTGATTATCTAATGACTGAAGCGCCACCAGAAGATAAACCCCCTGCTCTCTGCCCCCTGGTTGCTGACACTTGATGGGTAAATGTCATGAGCAGACTTAGAGGCAGGTCCATCCTTTAGCAGGAAGCACAGTAAGACCTTCAGGGTCACTACGGAGATGCCCCATAATTCTCAGTGACACTTCACATCTGTTGGCAAACACACGTTACAGTATATGATGCTTGCACATGCATTTTCGTGTTACATAACAGTATATTAAAAGGATCTCGGAGAAAAGGGCAAATCACTGTCTATGTCCTAAGATGTTTATCCTCAGAAAAAAAGGTCAATGTGTGTGACCTTTATGTTATAGCCACAGTTGCTTAGAGTGGAGAATTGTAAGCCTTGTATTGATTTTTTGTGACTTCAATTCCTATGTAAACAAATAGTAAGTAATACAAAAGTAATACCAGTACACAAGATGTACATTTTTTTAATTACAATAATATAGTAGTTAGTTATTAAACCTATTTCTCTAAACTAAGTTATATCTGAATACCCTCAATACTAAATGCATTAGTGCAGTATGAAATTCCAGAGCGATGCTTTAACAACACCCACACGTTTTAAATAAGGAAACTAGCTCACGGCCACAAGAGCACTGGTGCCTTTACTGTAAGAAGCGTTTGAAGCCAAGTTTTTCAGTCAGAACTGTGTGTGATACATCTTGTACTTTCACTCCCCACCATACACTTATTTTTGTCATTTTAAGGGGGGCAGGAGAAAGTAGGTAAACAGTATATGCCATGTCTGAAAAGAAATCAGTAATAAAAATTGTGTTTTGGTTTGGTGTTTGTGTTTAAGGGCTGAGAACATTATGATGGAAGTATATGATGGCCATTTCCATGTTTCTATGTGTCATAAGTTGTTGCAGCAGTTTTAGGTTGAATAATTTGTTACACAGATTTGCCCTCTTTCCTCAAGAGGCTCATGCATTTTGCCAGGCCGCCATGGTAAATAAGAATAATAAGGTCAGAATAGATCATTTTATACAGTGAGGCCAAGTTTAAAAAAAATGCTCTCACTACAAAGAAATAGGGAGAAATGGAGAAAAATAGAGAGAAAAAGAGTCTCAGCTTTCCAGTTATACCCTTTTTGTGATATTACAAGACTGTTTACGGTATGCAGTATGCATAAATATTTAAACAGAATAGGTGAAAATAACACTGCATTGGAAAAAATCGAATGTTTTTTGTCCAAAACTGGGATTAGAATAAAGTGAGCATGTCTGGAAAGGAGAGTAAGCGTAAAAGTAAAATGTACGTGTTTGAAAGATGATTTCAGCAACTGGGTGACCTTCTGATACTTAATAATCTACATCACCCTCCATCAAAGTCTGTCTGACCATAAAACTAAACATTGCATCTATAAAAATGTCTCATGTTGTGTCAGATCTCTCACATGCAAACCTGATTAAATGGCCTGTTGTTAAAAAACATGAGTGACAACACTTAAATTGTGACATGAAGGTTGATTAAACGTGACTTGAAACATGCTGTTTCTGCAGTGTTCCACATGGCTTGTGACGTTTTTATTCTCAACAGATACCTGTGCAAACTGAACCAGATAACAAGCAGATTGTGAAAAAAACCCCCCATCACATCAGGACTTAACTGTGCATTTTACAATATCTTTTTACAGTGTCAGCTGCTTTATAACACAACGTTTGGCGATGCTTCACGCTGCCCTCTGATATCGCATCCAGAATTATAGGTCATGACATAAGGTCACTACATCAAGCTGACATGTACAACTGGAAGCGGGATTGGAAAATGATTTGAGGTGTGTCTGCGTGCAGTTGGCTGAGTGGAGTTTGATTTGTGGGGGAGTGCGCTGATAGAAAACATGGGACTAAGATCAATCAAACACTTCTTTCCTGAAGACGTTCACAAAGAAAAGAGAAGGATGTTCTCTGCCAATATGGGTTATTTTGTTTGGAGAGTAACAGAAGGGCCAAATGTCAAATCTCATTTATCAACAGGAGCAGCTACTTAACATTATTCCACACAGACCACATGGAACACACAGTTAGAAAAAAGTTGCTCACTAGAACCATACAGGGTTCTAAGGCTGCAGATGATTCATTTTTAGTCCCTGCTAGAATGTTTTATAAAGGCCACAGCTGAAAACCTTTCAGAGGGTTCTCCTTAGAGCCCAACATAATTGGAGATTATGTTAAAGAGTTACACCTAGAACCGTCTGCTAAAGGTTACACCCAGAACCCCCTATGAGGGGTTATATAGGAGCCTTTAAGGTGTGATGGTACCACCCAGAACCTATCAACCTTTTAAGGGTGCCAAAAAATAACCCAATGAGGGTGTTCTACCAATAACCCTTTTATATTCCATGGGTTTCACTAGAACCCTTGCAGGGGGTTCTACTGACAACTCTTAATCTAAAACCAGGGGCGTCTACCGACAACTCTTCATCTAGAACCCTCTTGTCTACTCAGGGTTCAATGAAGAACAAGACCCCAAGAATTTCATCTAGAACCTGCCATGAAGGCTCTACCGAGAACTCTTTTATAGTCCGAGGGATTCATCTAGAACCTTCTTGTCTTCTGAGGGTTCTATGAAGGACCATGTTGTATTCTACAGATGAGGCACAAAAATATCAAATCCCATAGAACCCTCTGTTAAGGTTCCACTTAGAACCACCTAGAACTCCCTGAGGTTGTACAGAGAACCCTTCTATGGTGTAATGGTACCACCCTGAACCATCTCTGGGGGTTCTGACCAGAACCTTTCCACCTTTTAAGGGTGTGCCAAAAAGAACTCAACAACATGGGGTTCTACCCAGAACTTTTTTATATTCCATGGGTTTACATCTAGAACTCACCCAGGGGGTTATACTGGCAACTCTTCATCTAGAACCCCATTGTCTTCTTGGGGTTCTGTGAAGAACAAAAGCCCAAGAGTTTCATCTAGAACCTGCCATGGAGGTTCTACCGAGAACTCTTTTATATTCCAAGGGAATCATCTAGAATCCTCTTGTCTTCTGTGAAGAACCATATTGTATTCTACAGATGAGGCAAAAAAAAAAAATTAAATCCCATCAATTGTATATTGTGGTCATCCATCATGTTAACAATCTATATTACCATTGTTTGAATTGACCCATTTGAATCATGGATAAACATTTGAACATCTGACGCTGAGGATCTTTAAACACCCACGCTTTCAACAACCCTTGAAGAATTCTTTCTTCTGAAAACGGCTCTTAACGGAGCCCTTAGTCTTACAAAGGACTCTTGATGAAACCTGTCTTGTTTTTCAGATGTAAATGGTTCTGGGTAGAACCTCAGCCCTAAATCAAAACCCCTTTTGAAACCCTTGTTTTTAAGAGTGTAGATGTGAAGGCATGTGATACTCATGTCAGGAGAGGAAAAAGAACATTTTTTGGAATAATGTGCTTTCCATGTTTTTCTGAGAATAGTAAATACAAAGACTCACATTAGTGCCACAGTGGGCTCCTCTGATTGTATTAAGCTTGAAATAACCCCAAAGAGAGAACCAACCGAATGGCATTTGGTGTGCTCCACTTTCCGCTAGAATGGCTTCATTTAATGTTAGTTTCTTCAACACTGCTCCAGTGAATATTGGACTGCCTATCTGTCTCTTTCTCCTTCTAAACACCCACCTCTGTTCCTTTATTTCCTCCCAGAGAAGCATCCTTTTTCATCTTCTTCCCTCGCAGTGCTCAACCTTTGAGCCACAAAAGTGCTATCATGAGTTTGAAAAAAATCAATGACAGTATTTCCTAAGGAGAAGTGTGGAAATAAAAACCTTTAGCATGGTGTGCCTGGGGTCCGGAGGGAATCAATTATTCATTGCACAGGCCAGCAGTCACAGACCTCCTGCTGCAGAGCAGTCCTAGTAGCAGCAGCTGAATCATAGACCAGACTGTCTCCTGGACAAATGATCAGATTCAGATACATGAAATGATGTATGACAGCATGTCTCAGCAACAACTGAAGGCTAACGAGTTATGAAATTTCCCAGAATTCATTTACAATATCCAATCTGACAAATTTAATACATCAAAAGATGAATGAGTGCTTAGATATTAGCTTTTCTTCATAGAGTTAGATAAAGAAGAGCAATACCATTCTCATGTCTATAGTAAATATTAAGCTACCACGACAAGGGATGTTTCCTGTACTTGAGGACATCTGGGGCTTTGCCCAGACTTCTGCAGGGGGGTCCTCAAAAACTGTTGTTTACTTTCCAAAATAGTTCTGAATTGTGATAGTAAGTAGCGGCAGTTGTCAGTATTTAGTATTGAATATTTAGTATTGAGTATTGTTACCATTTTCCACTCTGATTCTGACTCTGTCTGTGTCTCATCTTTGCTGCCTTCTGCACAACCATGAAATCAACTTGAATGAAACTCAATTAAATTAATAAGAATGTGCAAGAAAAACGGTCCACGGTGTTGTTTACACCTAATTTACACCTGGTATTAAAGTGTGACCTGTATATGGACACTTTTCCAGATTGTTGTTCAGATTGTGTTTACACCGACCTAAGATCTGAATGCAGCGCAAACCAAATAACTTGCAGATGTGGTCAGGCAGATCTGATCACATTCCAATCACATAGTATTGCATTAAAATGCATTTTTCCTTATCTGAATAACATATCCGGACACAGATCACATTTTAATACTAAGTGAAAATGGGGTGTATGTCTCCAATTTGTAAATGCTAAATACTAACAACATCAAACCTGCGACCAGTTAATCATAGTTTATAACAATGCAGCGCAATGAGGATACAGATCATTTCAAAGAGGAGATGAATGAGTTTTTACATTACATTTTACAACACTTCTTCTGTCCATATTCACATGCTCCCTCTTTCTTCTTTGCTGCGAGTCCACATGTTGGTCTCGCCTCTGTTGCATTCACTGAAGATACAAAATTATAACACTACCATCATCTTTAGCTGTCCAGTTGGAAGAGGGTTGACAAGGGTTGAAAAGGGAATAATAAGTGTATTTTAAGTGTATTTTCAAAACATGTAACCATTTCTTTAAACATACAATATGTAAGTTCTGCTTCTAGGGGTCTAAAATAATGACAAAAGACATTGTTTAATGATATGGTGAAGTAGTGTGGGATTGTGGCAGTTGTTTACTGTTAAGCAACCACCATAGCTGAAATCTGACATGTCTTAGGCAGAAATCTTGTTCATAGATGTATTAAAGTTTTATTCACATCATGTTTAGTCTTTCACAAATTTCCTTTCTCACTACCTAACATATCTGACATAACTCATGTTTTCCCAGTTATAGCAAATAGCCAGCAATAGCTATGCACTGTTGGCTTGAATAAATTACAGATTTCTCTGCGTTTCAACATTGTTGGAAACATTTGAGATTATGTAAGTGCACAACTCAACAAAATATATAACATATGTTTAACAATTTAAGACATATTAATGCACAAATGTTACATATTGTGCATTTAAATTAGAGAACATAATATTGATTTGTCACTCTTCTTGATGGCACGTCAACCCTAAGCATTGCTTAATAACAAATATCATGCCATGCGTGAAGCTCACATTGACGAATAACACATTTTTTTCCTCGGCTGTCTCAAGAAAAGGCCTTCAGGACATGCTGCTTCACAAGTACTCCATCAAAGAGTCTGTCTGGTCCTCTAACGGGTTCTGTTATCGGCCTGTTCATGCTTTGTCAAGCCTGTCACTCAGACAAAGGTCCTCTGTGGAGACACAGCAGTGGTGACTCACTCTTGTCAGACTGTTTGGCGGAGGAGTAGACAGAAAAATGGCAACCTTCGGAAATATGTGTGTGTGTATATATATATATATGTGTGTGTATATATATATATATATATATATATATATATATATATATATATATATATATATATATATATATACAGCATGTGTGTCCATGAGATGGGAGGAAATGATGTTTTAGAGAAAGGTTTGCTCCACAGCATGTGTTAACTTACTGTGTGTGTGTCCTTACTCGTGTGTTGACCTCCTCATCTCTGCTTCAGTATCCGTGCTGTCCACCTACCCACTGTGTGCCCACAAAGACAGCAGACCTAATTGGCTCTACCAGCGCCGTTGGGATGACTCACACCGTGGCATGCTGTGGAGCCGTGCTGCTATTGACACCAGTCAAGCCTCATTTATTGATGAGTCACTTACCTACAAATAAACTTGTATAAACACTGAGCTACCTGAAGTAGAAGTACGTCAGGACACGCAACCAGCACCGTCATCATGCTTTTATAACATGAATTACACGATAATCAGTTGTTTTTTATTTAAAGACATCTGGATTTGTAGATGTTAGTGAGAGCTACTGTCTGGCTGCTTTATTTAAATGTTACAGTGACTAAATGATGAGTCAACTCCTCAGGTGTCTACACAACATGCTCCAATTAATGAAAATACTATCACTATTACTAAATTTTGACAAATACAATTACTGCCTCATGGCCGTATGCTTCCGCCAACCAGCCAAGTTGCAGTTTGCATTCATATCTATCCAAACTCATATATGTATTGAAGAATGAATTTTTTGGCAAAATGGAAGTTTCTGTATTGACTGCTATATTCACTATTTTGACGTGAAATTCCAGTGAATAATTTCCAGTGAAAAAAAATGCTGTCTTCACTTAGAGACTATTTTTACAGAGAGGTACAGAGGACTGATAGAGAGCTGAACATTATGATGCAAAATGTCATCACCTCATAATTCTGTCCTTGATATTTGTGCGAAATTTTGTTCTAATATGTGTATGAATTTTTGAGTTATGGACAAAAACATGTTTTGTGAGGTCACTGTGACCTTTGACCCTCAAATTACAATCAGCTCATCCTTGCGTCCAAGTGGACATTTGTGCCGAGTTTGAAGAAATTCCCTCAAGGCGTTCTTAAGCTGTCGTGTTCACAAGAATGGGATGACCCCCCCCCCAAAAAAGCAAAAAATCAGAATCACAGAGGACCTGCAGCATACAGTCATGAATGTGCACAATAAATCAGGCTGATTTGTCCCAGTAGTATGCAAGATTTGCTCTGGACAGTATATAGGTCCACTGATCGTGGACACGCACACACACACACAGAGGCAATCGCATGATCCCCACAATAATAATAAACTGTCTCTTGGTCCTATACAAAATTAAAATTCAGCCCACATGTTAGTGCTGTGATAAAGTGCGATAAAGTCCTACACTCAGCAGCCATTTTTGTACCATTTACAAACATGAGGGGGAAGAATATTAAAAACACATTTCAACACAATGCAGTCCTGTTCATCACTGCAGCAACTACAACCTCTAATTAACATAGAGTTAGATGAATACCTCTCCCACATTGTCAATCAAAACTGAACATTATTATCTTTGTAAAAGTGGAATTTATGAGTTGCTGTATTAGATAGTATTAGGTTTTACAGGTGTACCAGATAAAGTGGCGACTGTGTGTAATATTATGACACTGGCAGGAGCCATTCAGCTCTATAATCGGTGACAGACTCGGGTCCTCAGAGGGGCAGGAGCACATAAAACAAATAGAGCACCAGCGCACTGAAAGTCATGATGCACTTGATCAGATATTATCCACTGGATGCATGAATTAGGGCCGCAACTAACAACTGGCCTCATTTTTGATGAATCTGGTGATTATTTGTTTGCTTCATTGATTAATCATTTGGTTGATGAAGCATTAGAAAATGATATCATCATGTTTTGTCCAGTGGCAGGGACCCTAGAGGGCACTTGATCATGTTCTCAGGGCTCATTTCCAATAAATTCAGATCAGCTTTATCTGAGATGGGCCTCAGTCTTCTGGCAGTCATTTGAGCAGCTTTAATGCTTCAAGGTTGGTTCGAGTAAAGCTATAGTGATATTAGTGATGGTGAAAGTGCTGCAGAGGCTTGGCACCAGCTCACAGTGAGGGTGGGTGAAGGAGAGCGTGAAGCACCATGCTGGCTGGATCACGGCCGTCACCTGCTGTGGGGTAGAGAGACACACTGAGAGGATAAAGATCTGCAGTGAGTGAGCTCAGCTCTCTAATGGCCCTGCAGTGTGGAAAATGAAAACACACACATTAGTGGAAAAAGAGCCCGTCATGATTGTGTGTCTAGCAAAAAGAACGTCTGAGTGCTGATTCTCAAAATGGAGGAGGGCTTGTGTGAAAGAAAACCACCATTTGTCGTCTTAATTAACAATCAAAGTCTCCATCCTCGTGCCTCAAAAGTGCACGTGGAGAAGGAGGATTTTCCTCATCTCTAATGCAGCGTGAACTTGGCTGTGAAAGAGGCGAGCGACAA
The DNA here is from genome assembly GCA_027495735.1 of Lutjanus campechanus. Classification (NCBI taxonomy): domain Eukaryota; kingdom Metazoa; phylum Chordata; class Actinopteri; order Lutjaniformes; family Lutjanidae; genus Lutjanus; species Lutjanus campechanus. The sequence continues at coordinate 4,331 of JAJHUR010121988.1, read as the reverse complement.
AAATAGAGCCTCTCATAAAGTATTCAGATACATTGTGAGGCTATTTATAGCCCTCCCTCGACTCCAGAATTAGGTTATTTGGGGTTTATTTTTTAATTACCGCTTTGATTTTTCCCCTATAAAGGAGCTGTGTCTGCCAAAACCTATGAAATTACATTACTGTAATTGGCTAATTTTAGATCCAAAAATCAGTCTCATTAGGGGGGCTGCACTGATGCCGCTGAGGTAATCACATGCAAGATTATGAGTAGGCATGTGCAGCCATGTGTGTAGATGTGGTCCTCCACTCTGTCTGCTTTGAAATGTATGTCACGAGAGTTGATGCATATTTTATTAGATGGACGTGCATCTCACTAACAGCTTGCGTGCAGACATTAGGGGGCTGCTCTGAATGAAGAAGCTGTATGTTATATCCACCAAGCTGTTTTACTGAAGGCATCCCTCTCAGTGACTTTAATGCCATCAGGATGGTTTATTTGAGCCCAGAGGCAAAATTTCAAACTACACTCTTAGAAATAAGGGCTCAGACAGGGTTCTTCCTGTAGGGTGGAAGTTCTACCCTGAACCATTTGCTTCTAAAGAACCCTCGAACATTTATGAAAGGTTCGAGCAGGAACCAAAAAGGGTTTTTCTAAAGGGACAAGCCAAAGAACGCTTGACGCCTTTATTTCTAACAGTGTACTGTATTTCCACAGAGATAAATAAAATAAGTTTCTCATAAAAATGCTCATAGACAGAGGATGTAAAAAGAACGGAAGCAGATTAACTTCTCGTGGCTACATAATGGAGCACAGAGGGAGATCAATGAGAATAATGATGCAGTAAATGCAGAGCATTGTGGCTTCTTAATGTTTTCCCGACACTACACAAGTGTGGGGATAAAGACAAGCTGGGGGAATGAAGAAAAAAGGCTGACACTGAGGAAAAAGGAGAGATAAAGGTCCTTCTGCTGCAAGTGAAAGTCTGTAGATTCAGTCAGTGTGAACTGTTAAAACATGCAAATTGGGTAAAAATGCTGAGTGGAGAAACAGCTCTGTGTGAGGAGACAGAATCTGAATAACTTGAGCAGATCTCATGCAAGATGTTTGTGCATATTCATTTACTGCACAGTACGTCCACAGGAGGAGTGTTTTCATATATTGACATTATAATGATTGTTTCTTATGTGCATAATAAAACAGTGACTGTATATTGCAGGATACTTTTACACAAATGATTTTTTTCTTAACAAACAATCATATAGTATTTATATGTGCTTTGGATATTTTTATCTAAACGTTGGAAAATAACATGTACAGAAGGTGTAATCGAACATATGTCAGCACTGTGATGAACAGGTGACCTGTCCAGGGTGTACCCCGCCTCTCATACAGTGTCAGCTGGGATTGGCTCCAGTCGACCACGATCCTGCAAAGAATAAGAGGTTATAGATAATGGGCAGATGGATGAAATTCTTAAGTTATTTGGATTTGTTTAATTAGCTTCTGTTGTGTGTGGTTTTCTGAGGCGGTGTGGCGTGCATTAAGAAGGACTCACAATCTCATTATTTCTAAAATCCCTGCTAATTTTATCTCTTTAGAACTCAAATAGCAAGCAGCAAAGTATATTTTAGCCACATAAAAAAAGTCCATCAGTTTAAGTTTCATCATCAGTTTTTATCAGTGTAAGTACAGACCATATTTAGATTTTTTTCACTGCTTACCTTGCCGTCAGACAGCTTTTTCTGACAGGAAACCACCATTACATAAGACAAATATCACTTTCTCAGAAGCAACCAGACACCATAGGCCTAATCAGTATTGCACTGATTGTACTGGTCTACCGCTGCCTTGATCACTCACTTTGTTTGTGTTATTGTGTGACTTCTATGAGTCTGAACTACCTCTTCAAAAGGTAAGATGTAAAATAGCTATTTTTGCTAAAGGATTCTAGTTGTTTTTGTGGAGAGCGATATTTGGCTCAGACAACAGTGGTTTCCCATCAAAAAACCATGTCTGACGGCAAGGTGAAGCGTTGAAAATATTCTAAATATAGCGTACACTTAAAATGATATTGATTCATTTGAGTGGGCCTCCTAAAATACATTCTGCTGCTGCTCCTGTCCACCTCAGTGATTTGCTTCTGTGCTGGTACTCCTCTCTGCTTCTCCAAAGTAGGGGTGTACCAACCTTCATCTACTGTACTTAATACACTGCCTATCTATAAATACCTCATACAACCCCACTTTAAATTATCCAGATTGTCCCTTTAAAGCTTACTGGAATCATTAGACAGCAGCATTTTGTAACATGATCGTATTATTATAATATGATTCTACTACTTTTATTAAGATAGAATAATATTGAACTAACTGAATTAATTGTAACTCCATCCACTTACCTCTACCACCTATATTATTACAGCTTTATGACATTGGTTTATATGATTCATTAATTCTCTCCATCTAACTCATATTCCCCCTCCCCCATTTTCAGGACCTTCTCGGCGCTCTTTTTTTCTCCTTTCTCCTCTTTTATCAGGTAGCGTGACCTTCCAGGTTGATCTGGAGATAGACACACTCAATCTATCCTCAGTTACCTCACGAGTGTTATGCAATCACTGGCAGGGGTCACACACGAACACACGTAACAGACACCTGTACACAGGAACATGTAAACATTAGCAGGAGGTGGGTTAACATGCTCACTCTCCTCAGGACACGTGTGTTTGTTGTGTTGTGGCCGAGCTGGCACGCAATTATCATAACCCTGAATAATTCTGCTGATTGTGAGAATTATGATGATTAAAATTAATTTGCTTTCCTCTTCGCAGCGTGCCATAGATGCTGTGAGTGCAGGAGTGAGTCCTATTGGAGACACAGCCTACAACTCCAGTTACTGGGACGTGGGTAGCGCCTTCTTCTTCGCTGGAACTGTCATCACGACCATAGGTGACGTATTAAATAGTCCACCCTATAATACTCTAATATCAGTTAAATCTGCTATTGTTGGGAATCAGTAGAACTGCCATTGAACAGAAACACATGCTCATCCTCTGCCTCATTACCTTCAACTTCCTCCCAGAACAAATTCTAACAAAAGTTCCTATTTTTTTCTCTGTTAGCTAATTTTCCATCATTTAATTGACTGGAAAAAAACACAGTGTCCCTGACTTTTTGTTATGGTGTAGTCCAGAGATTTAATTGACTATGGCACTGACTAATATGCTGCTGAGCAGTGGCTTTCAGTGGCTTCATTTAATTCACCAAGAAAAAAATGCCCCCAAGTCTTTTGGATAATGTTCCATTAAAAACTTGTTATGGACTTGTTGCAGAGATATGAGAAATGATGTTCAGAATTTCATACCAATCTAAACTACTCCTTCATATACAACTGAGATATAAACACAATTCTGTATTTAACAAATGCACAGACAGATGATTGACAAATGATGAGAATGATAAGCAACAGTTTTCATCAGGGGTTTAAAGGACCAGTTTGAAGTGACAGAAAAGTTGTGTGACGAAAACATTTTAGAAATAGAAATTTAAAAAAGTAAATTCTCTGAAATTTTGGGCTTTCTTGTAGTACTTGAACATTGAAGTGACCCCCCACGAGATGACAATACCATCAGCGGCCAACGCCAGTTTGAGCTTGACACCTCTGATGTATTTCATAATTACTCATTTATTTACATGATCATCATCTATAGAAACCCACTCAACCTGGCAACCTCGCTTATGTGTTGAGAGAATAAGCAATATTTCATTGCCACTATTGTAAACTGTTAAATTGCAGCATTGTCTTTATTTGGCATAAATGCAAAAACAGAAAAAGCAACATGAGCTTATAATTGCAGAAATAATGGGTAAAAATATTGGTAACGCTTTATATTAAGGTCCTTGTAATAAGCATTTATTAATAGGTAATAAGGCCCTTATAAGTGTGTATAAGATGCTTATTAATATTAATATGCCTTTATAAGACTATATAATGTATTAATAGTCTCATTATATTATGTTAATAGCAGACTATAACAGATTTATAATAACTTATAAGAAACTTGTTAACTTGTTTGTTGATGCTTAAGAACATTAATAAAATCCTCATGAGCATCTTATAATTGTTCATAATAACATTATAAACACATATATTGATGCAACTTTGTCCTTGTCCTGCCTTTATTAATCTTTTTTGTTTGATTTATTAACATTAATATATACTTAATTGCTCATCTATTATAAGTTAACTATGCGCTTGTTAACAGTTAACTATGCGCTTGTTAACAGTTAACTATGCTTTTTGCAGCTACCGGATCTAAAGCGAGAACAGTGCCTTATAGAAGTCTAATAA
>JAJHUR010121987.1:5312-20426 GCA_027495735.1 Lutjanus campechanus | reverse complement strand
GTTGTAGTCGGTAATAATAACACCGTACTGACCGAGTTAATATCTGAGATCCGTGAACAAGGTGACGTGTGAAGCTGTAGGTCAGACAGGTTGGAAACAAACCTCCAAGTTAGATTTTGGAAACGAAATGAAGGTGAACATTCACATTTTGACCCAGACTGTCTGTTGTAAACCTCCATCACAGTTTTCAGACTGTAGTCGTGTCTTTCTGTGCTCTGGCAGTTCAGGTGCTTCACTCACAGTTTGACCTCCAGATAAACTTCTTTGGGTCAGGAGCTCCCAAACCTGCCCCGAAGTCCCAGCCTGCTGAATCTGTCTGGAATTTAAACTAAGCAAGAGAACGAGGTCTTTTTCCAACAAACTTTCTTCATTGATTATAATGTGAGAGAGAGTTCAGACATACTTGGATCAAAAACCACAAAATCTGGCAGCTGATGTTCAGACTAAATGAAGTTACTCACTAAATGTTTCCACAGCACATTGGAGACGAGCCACGAGCTAAAAACCATCATTTTAAAAGCCGATGATGATTTCTGTGTGAAAATTAAACACTTATGTTCCAAAATTAGGAGTTGAAGTTTAAACATTAGTCAACTTGAGCTTAATGAGGTTTTAAAATTGTATATGTAAGAATGTTAGTTTAAATCATTCAAAAATGAATCAATTGCTCAGCAGCTAGTTCTCATAGTACCACTGTGCCTCCAGAGGTGATGGTCTGATAGTCTGACTGCAGCTGTAACAATAACCATGATAATCATGTGATTCTTAGCTCATTATTGATCTTGAGTTATTAATACACCTGAGCATGAAGCTCTGTCACACATGAGTCAAGGACACATCATCTGTTTGGTCGACAGACTCAACTCACAGACTCACAGCATCTTGGGATTGCTAATGGGGAGCTAACAACATGCTAACAAAAACAACAACATGTCTGAAACCGACTGCAGTTCAAGGCTGGATTACAAAGCTACTGAAACGGATACGATCGCACCAAGCAGATGTTAAGGTACAATGCTAGTGTTAGCATTAGCTTAACAGTCAGCTTACTTTGGGGTTAACCTTCATTTTTCCAGCAGCTGGGAAACAACAGACGAGACTTTAATTGGTGTTGAGAAACTGCAGCATTTATTAAGTGACAAAGTGGAACCTGAACTGTACATTTACTGCCACACTCACAACTTACTGCGAAGTTTCTGCTCTGATTTAAGAAGCACCAACATAACATGCACGCCACACACACTTATGCTCTGCTGTGTTCCTGAAAGGAGCTACGCTACACTTCTGACAGTGTGCTTCAATGAAATCCAATAAAGTGTAATTATTTAGGCATTAGCAGTAAATCACCATCCTGCAGGAAAATGTTGCTTTGTCCACGTGGTAAGAATTTACAATTTATAACATCATTTAGATGTTTTTATCCAAAGCGAACAACATGAGTAAAAGCCCTGAAGCAAAGTCCAAGTCTGATAGGATGTAGGTGCCTACAGGCAGTGCCAGAGGCAAAGCATAGAGTGTATAGGATGTATTGCATAGTTTAAAAATATTTTTTTGCCTTCAGTCAATTGCAGAGGTGTTCTGAAAAGAGATGAGTCTGAAGTCTTTTCTTAAAGGCTGAGAGGGACTCTGCAGATCAAACAGAGATGGGTAACTTGTTCCACCAACAGAGAACTCAGGGAACTTTCTACACAGCTGACAACAGGGACAGCGCTAAAACGAACTGTGGATCAGACAAACTCTCGATTCACACCCACATTTCCCATCATGCATAGTGCTGGACTTTTGTTAAGTTTAGTGAGTTAACTGTCATCTGCACGGTCACTGATACCTGATCCAGGTATTGGACCGGTATCAGTATCAGACTGGTGAATCTGTTAATCAAACATCACAAAATCTTGCAGCTGATGTTCAAAAAGAGGCTGAAAGAAGTTTTACTTGCTAAACATTTCCAGTGCACTCAGTGACCCCGGAGGGGACGAGGCACCAGGTAAAATCAGCATTTTAAATGCTGATGCAGTGAAGTTCAAAATGAGGCAATCAGATTTGAATATTAGCTGACTTTAGTCTTGCTTTTAAAAGCCCATAATCCATATCTGATGATGTAATCCTCATTTTTCACACATTTACTGTAGATGTGCTGAAACTGTCAGCATGTTATTTATTAATTATATGATTACTTATTGAAAGCATCACTTTTCTCTCTCTGGTGTTACATCACAGACTGAAGAGCTGCAAAAAAAACACTGTTAGCAATGAAACAAGATTAAATACATTATACTGTATACTGCACACACACACACACACACACACACACACACACACACACACACACACACACACAGGTTTGAGATTATGCACTCGGCTCCTCCAGGAAACTGATGTTCTGGCCCTTCTGTGTGTTTAAAGCAGTGGATTGTGGGTAGTTAAAATCCTCTGTCCTCCCGGCAGCGATGTGCGAGCAATGACAGAAGCAGCTCAGAGACACTCGGAGACTCAGAGAAGCTATTTTAGTTTGATCAGATTCCTCACAGAGGGACGACTGAGGGGACGAATATTTAAATCAACCTGAGACGCTGCTGAGAGCTGAAGCTCCGTCTGCTGCACGCTGAGGCTCAATCTAAACACAAAGAGGAGAAAGATGAGTTATTTTGGGTCTCTGGTGTGAGTGGACGACGAGGCAGTCAGAGGTCCAGGTTGTGTAGAACCTTCTGGAGAAATGACTCTGTCGATGGAGGAAAGATCAGCAGCCAGACTGCTCGTCAACATAACCTGCTAAAGAACCAGGCGAGAGGCAGAAATAACTTCACTAAAACTATAAAAAATGATTCACCTGTTCAACACAACACACCTGAACAATACAAAACAGGAAGTTGTGTGTATCGGCCCTGCAAAGTGACTCCTTTAAACGTCCTCCTCTTTAGAGAATCAGAAATCAAAACCTGATTTAAAGTCACATTGACAATGAGAGTAATGAAAATAGAGTAAATAGTTGAAACAAGACTTTTTAGGGCCCTACTGGCTCACGCTGCAGTGCAACTGTCATTTTTATTGCTATCTCGAGGCAGCACAAAGTGATTGGTAAAACGATCAGAGACCTTGCTGCCTATTGATCGACTGGGGATTTTTAAAAGCAAAGTTATTGCGTGAACAGTGAGGGCCAGTAACAGTTAAAGCTACAGGATGGATTGATACTGACTGTCGGTGACCTGACTTCAACCTGAAAGCTGTAAGTTTTGTCATGTTTTGTGTCGTCTTAGTGTTTATTTCAGAGGTTTTCACTGTTGAATTTGGCACAAGCATGTTGTTGCTCATGTGTCTGTTCCCACAGACCGGAGAGATGTTGAACTAATGTTGTAATATTTTGGGTCAGTTGAGAGAAACTGTGTGAACGTTGAGCCTCATTTGAAGCAACTAAATGAGAGTTGTTGGTCGGAGGCTGTGACAGTTTTTTCATGTGACTTTTTGTGAAGGTTTGTGCTGCAGCGAGCTGCGTCAGCACTGAGCTTCATCTGTAAACTGCTGTGACCTACAGGTATGTGTCACCGGTGTGAGTGTGAGCTGCTGCTGTAAATGTTCATGATAGTTTGACCTGAAGGTAATGATGCAGCTACATGTCTCACAACACTGTGGCTGATTTAGTTCATAACATGCAGGTTTTCTCCATCGACCAATCGGTTGGTTGAACAACAGCAGGCAGAATTTCAGTCAACCAAGACTTTCTTTGGTTGACTGCAGTCCTGTAAGTTAGAGAGTCAGAATGAAGCAGTTTGGTTTAGACAGACAGGTGGTTTGGGTTAAATATTTTTTGGCAGTTCTGGACCAGTTTTATTGGGGGTTCAGACTGGGACACATTGGACTCAGGTAACAGAGACACACAGGCTGCAGTTATACCTGCAGACACACAGACAAACTGCAGACTGGATGCAGCAGATCATAGAAATGAACAGATTAATGGCAGATGGGTAAAAAAATAAATAATTGAGGAAAATATTAATTACACATTTTAAGGTGATTTTTTGTGGACAGGCACTAATGAGCAGAGTAACCTGCTGAAGGCCTCTTTCTCACCACTTCATATATCAGCCTACATGAGAATATTTTATCACTTCTTAATCATCTGTGATGTGAAAACAGATTTTTACATAGTAAGATAAAGTAAAAGTGTTCATCAGCCTGTAGTTCAGTCTGGCATCACGTGTCCTCTTCACACACCATGAATTCAGGGATTATTTCAATCAAAGCAGAGTTGGTGATTGTTGGAACTGTGAACACTTTTATTTTGTTTCTGTTGACTTTGAATGAAACTGATGATGATGAAGAAAGGTCTTCCTCTGTCACCGTCCTCGTCATAATGTTGTCACACACACACAGCGTGTCAGTGACAAAACCAAGCGTCACCTGTCCTGTGCGCTCTGCGGTGCATCCAAACTCAGTTTGACCCAAACCCTGTGAAAGTCCTGAGTTTGACCCGTCCGTCCCCTCATCACTGTCACAAAACAGAACACTTTGTGTCCATTTACACAAATCACTCGACTACATTTGGTGAGTAAATGATGAAGTGAGGTGAGACTGAATAGAATGAAGCTGTTTAAGCTGTTATTGGCTGATAAAGTGAAGCTGATTTCTGCCTCTCTGGTTGACAGCTTATCTCTGAATGAGGATTAGTAAAGCAGTCAAACACTTTTCCTTCCTTTTTGAAAAAACATAATATTATAAATCCACAGTAATATGGTGTTTGTGAGCACTGAACCAGCAGACTGCAGCACTCAGATATTTTATTTTATTTTTACTTTCACGCTGAAACTGAATCCACGAGTGAATCACCTGCTCAGCTGCTTCCTCGTCTCTCCTTTCCCATCATCCCCCTCTCTTCCTCCCCCTCCTCCCCCCTCCTCCCCCTCTGGCTGTAGTTGGAGCTGCTCTAATTCAATCAGTGTGTTTTGTAGCCTCAGAGTGAGAGATTGTGTGTTCATTAAAAAAATCCTGATTAGTCCACAAGACTGATTACTCTGCTGTGTGTGTGTGTGTGTGTGTGTGTGTGTGTGTGTGTGTGTGTTGCTGCCCATTAGTCTCCCTCTTGAAGCCCCCCTTCTCTGCCCTCTCATTTGTCTAATGGATGAAGACTTAAGCCCCCTTAAAACATGACGTGCACGCTCACCACACGTGCGCGTGGATCCATTAATTAGCTTAAGTGGACCCTCTGGCTTCCTCTTCCTCCTCCTCCTCCTCAGTTCTTCCTCTCTTTCGTCCTCCCCCCTCTTTGTTTTCCTCCCCCTCTTCTTCCTGGAAAACAACGTGGCGACCATCAATCGCTCCTCGCCGTCGATGGCTTCCTCCTGCAGTCACAAACTCTCATTAAAAGTCAGCTGATTTATTTCTTCCTCTGCGCTCGTCTGTCAGATAAAGTTTCGACTTCAGTGCGTCACTCGTTTCTTCTTCTTCTCTGAAAGCTTTCCGGGCAGATTTCCAGCTCTTCCTGATTCCTAATTCCTAATATTTATCCCTTAAAGGCGAGCGGGCGGAGGTTTAGCTGAGCATCAGGAATCTGGACCCCGCCTCCTCTTCTCCATCTTCTTCTTCGTGTGTGTTCGGCGGCGGCGGCAGGCGGGTGATTGGCAGCCGCTTCATTTGAGGGAAAATTCAATAGCGGCAGCAGTGAGGGATTTTGCCTCGGGGGGATTTTCCTTTATCACTGCTTCAGAAGACGCCGGCAGAGCGATTATTAGTGAGGTGGAATGTGGTCCGCAGGGGGACGAGGCTCAACACGAGGTCCGGGGACAGATGGAGGGACGCTGTGACAGGCTGAGACGTCTGTGGGGGGAAAAATGTTCAAAGACAAAAGAGGAGCGACTGTGAGCTCTTTGTCTCAAGTCGGTCTCCAGTGTAGAGCTTCAACTAATGATTCATTCACAATCAATTAACCTGATATTCTGTCTGCACTCATTTATGAATCATTCTGTCTATAAAATGAAATAATCCATCATGGTTTCCAAGGCGACGGCTTCATCTGAGGTCCAACAAACAGTCCAAAGAAAAACAGAATTCTCATGTTAAAGAAACTTACCAGAAAAAATGAATTCAAATGAAAAATAAAACAATTTATCAATCATCAACATAATTTTATGTCAACTGACAAACTGATTAATCAACCACTGTTTCAAAAATAGAAGGATAAATCAAATAAAGTAGATGCACTTGTTCTTCTCTGCGGTGACACCGTTGGCAGGTGTTCAGTAGAAATAAAATAGTTCCCTCACATCCCAGTGCTGCTGTTGCCACGGGGAAAGATGATGACATCAGAATGACATCATCAGTGTGATGTTATTTTTCCTGCAGTCTTTTCTCCCATTTTCATGAATAACTTCTTTCTGACTGATAAAGTTCGGTCGAGGTCACGACAGCAGATCTGTGGAGCTTCGTGTTTCATCAGTTTTGTTCTTAAGTGAAACAGATTTTCCAGGATGTTAAAGTTCAGTCACTGTCTGACCTTCAGAGAGAAAACTGCTGCCAACGGTCTCAACCCCAAACTAAACCAGACTGGGCTGCAGACGGTGCCACCGTTGCATTGTGGGTAGGAGCAGGGCGAGTGACCGAGACTTAATGTGTGTGAAAGTGCAGCATTCATCAGTGAGGAATGCTGGGAAACTGCAGGACGCAGGAACAGAGTTTATCAGAGTCTGTGAAGAAAAACCAGCGACAACATTCCTGAATGTCAGCTTATCTCACACACACACACACACACACACACACACACACAGCTTTTTATGACTTGACTCAGAGCTGAACACAACACTGTGACTTTATTAATGCAGCACTTTATCAGACACACAGTGACAGAGTTCACAGAACTGAACTTCATGTAAAACAGCAGGTCGAGGTGGGAAAACAAACGTCCAGTTAAAGACAGCAGGAAGTTAAAAGTTTGTTTCAGACTCAGAGAGATGTTCACTCACATCCTCCTGCAGCCTGAAAATCCAGATTAAACACCAACAACCAAGAAACCAGTCAGACCACAGTCTCACACCCGTCAAGTCTGCAGTGTGTCCACTGCTCAGCTCGACTGGATTCAGCTTGTTCATTTGAAAACGTGGTTCTGTTGTTGGTTTGATCTCTGTGGAGGTTCCAGGCGAGCTGAGGCCACTGATTGGTCAGATAGAATCAGAGTCATCTTGTCCTTTGTGCTCTGATGGAGGATTTCCTAAACTTTTTACTGTTGTCAGCCTTTCCTCAGACTAATTTAGTGTCATTACTGCAAACAAGCAGCTACACGCTGAGAATCAAGAACACCATCGCTTCGGTTTCCTCCATTCTTTCTGTCCCTCTGAAGATGATGTCACAACAGTTTCAACCATGAGCGAGTCAGCTGTCTGCAGCGGAAAAGGAAATCAAGAAAAGTCCCTCGTATCAAGTCGAGTTGTTCCATGGTGTGGAAATGAGGCCGTTGAGGTGACGCTGTATTAATCATGATGAATGAACCAGCATCAGCTGATTTATTAAACATTATTAGATTTCACACCAAAGTCAACTGAACTCTGACAGCTCCCTCCGTGTCCCCCGAGATAAAAAAGACCGTTTCTGTCCATAAGGTCTGGAGGTTGTAGAGACGGAAGAGACGGCGGCTTTAGTTCCCTGCAGGAAAACACAGTCTGATGACAAAGTAAAGTGGAGAACATGTTCTAAAACTGATGGTGGTCTTTGTTTAGGTTCTGCTGCACGTGTCTGCAGGGTTCCACAGAGTTCACTGAGCCGCCTGGTCCTGTTTGAACCTGGTTTTCTAATAATTCAGATCTTTGTCCTAAACTTTGGTATCAAATATGGATTTTTACTATTTCAAGGCAAGTTTTCAGGGACTTTGAACGTAATAATCAGTGAGTTTGTTTGTTCAGAATCAGTCGTGTTGTTTACTTGCGTTTCTCTGTTGAACATGTGAACATATGAACATGTGAACATATGAACATGTGAACATGTGAACATGTGATGTACGTGGTTCATTTTTACACAGAATTCAAATGAACTTTGATGATTTCATGATTCACAAACATCATAAGTTTAGTCTGATTTAAATTCTTGATGGATTATAAAAATCAAACATAAAATAGTATAAAAAGCTCACAGTGTGATGTTTCCTCTTCTTTCCTTTTTATTCTTGTAGACTTCCTTCCTTCCTTCCTTCCTTCCCTGCTTTATTCCTTTTTGTCCTCATTAGTTTTGTCTCTCCATCAGTCTCTTTTTCTCTTCTTCTTTCTCACTTCTCAAGGTTTCTGTGACCTCCCAAATCCCCCCGACACACACAGCTTCCTCCTCCTGCTGTTTTCTTCCTCCATTTTTCTCTTTCTCCTTGTTTTCTCTCTCCTTTCTCTTCTGCTCCTTTTCCTCTTGTTATTTTCATCTCCTTCCTCTTCCATCTCATCCCTCTCATCCTCTTTTCCTTCTCTTCTCCTCCTCCCTTTCTCCTTTCCCTCCTCCTCCTCTTTCTTTGCCTCCTTTTCTTTTCCCTCTCCTCCTCTTGCCTTCTTCCACTCCCCTTAATTTCTCCTCTTGTTGCGTTTGGTTCCCAGGTGATTGTGACTGGTTGCTATGGAGTTGCTGGGTGGTTGCTAGGTGGTCTGGATCATGTGACTGGCTGTTTGTCTGTGTGTGTTTGTGCAGAGCATCATTAAGCCTTATTAATCTTTCTTTGTCTCAGTATTGATTCAGTTGTTGGACAAATAACACACACACAAATACACACACACATGTACACACTCTCTCTCGGTGTCTCTGGGGTCCAAACACACTCGGAGCACAAACAAACGACACAAATAAACACTAAACTGTGACATATTTTCTCTTAAATCCTCATAAAAAGACAAAAGCAGATTTTCCCTCAGAGTCACAAACAGAAACTTTTTGTCCTCAGACTGAACACAGAGAAAGACTCGCTGCAGGAAATCTCTCTTTCTCTCTTTAAACTCTAAAATATTCACACTTTTCTCTGGAATAACAACTCAAACTTTTTCTCTCTTAAACATTGTCAGGAAAAAAAATCAGACGCCTAAAGAATAATAATAAAATCATAAAATGAGTCTATAAAGAGGCGTCTTTTTGTTCAAACTTCAACAAGAAAACAGGGAAAAGTTTTTTCACATTATTTCTAAAATATGCTGGTTGTGTAGATTGTGCAGTTTTAAAATATATTTTAAAATATATTTTAAAACTATCCCTTTAAACTTTACACCTCGAAAAGGGCTTAAAGTTGAAGTTTTAGATTCTTCATTTATATTTTCACTGCAGACAGACATGTTGGATTAAAGACCATAAATACAGCTGATGTCAGCAGTTTTGAGCCAATCACCTCATTAATCAATTTAACTCAGTTTGACAGAGTTTCAAATGTCTGCAGCTCCCAGGATACAAAATAAAATGTCACATACAAGCAGACAAACTGAAGAGCTGCATGTTTCTTTCATCTTAAACAGGAAGAAAACAAACCTTTAATATGCTGCAGATTTGTGTTTCCCATGAAGCCTCAGCAGCAGCGGCGGCGGCGGCGGCGGCGGCAGAAAGACTGAAGTGCGATTGTGTTTAAATGGCAGCAGTGAAGTGACAGCAGCCTCTTCATGCTGTCACTCTCTGCATTCTCTTCACTGCTTCACTTTGCTGTAAATGTCACAATGATTTTCCATCTGAGGAGACGCTCAGCAGCCTGCCGGGGTCACAAAAAGGAACAAAAAAACTCCTCGCAGCTCAACTTCCCCGTCTTTGTGGGGCAGATCAGGACCTGGAAGCTTTTATGATTTCATTTATTTAATGAGTTCATCAGGAAAACCAACAAAACTGCAGCACAGATCTGTTATTAACTGGACATTTTATCTGATTTTTATTGAAAAAAGAGCTGAAACTGACTGTGCTGAAATACACACAGAGACCTGACAGGGAGGTGTGTATGAATTATTGATCGGAGGCCTGAGGGTGATTCAGTATGAATAATACAATAATAGAGAGTCACAGTGTTAGCCCTGTTAGCCTGGCCCCGTCACAGCTAGCTGCCCTGGGCTAAACATGAAAGAGTGCCAGTGCAAACCGCTAACCGCTAATGCTAAAAAGAAAAAAAAAGAAAAAAAGAAGGCTGAACGGTCCGGCTCATTTTTTCAGTTTTGTACTCGAAGATCAAAACACTGCTGCAGGCTTGAATTCATAGAAACACAGACTGAGGCTTAATTTGATCAAAATTTGAATGGAGTTTGGTGGAAATTGGAATGTGTTAAACAGAAGCTTCATTAAACTTCAGGTCTGGATGAAATGTTAAACTTTTTGCTGTGTTGTGTATCATAAAGTAACGATGTCACGGGCATGTTACATACGTTTCTCTTTAAATCAAACATTAAACTCACTCAGGCAGCTTCACCTCTGTGTTAGAAACAGACAACTTTGTAATTAATTCATCTTCTATTTAACATATCGTACACTCTTAGGAATAAGGGTTCTGAAGGGTTCTGCCTGAAGTTCTACCCAGAACAATTTGCTTTGAAGAACCCTTTTTTGTCAAGTGTTGTTTGTAAAACCAAAGGTTCCATTAAGAACCCTTTTCTTTCAAAGAGCCATTCTTGGAGGATTGTTAAAACTCTTCATTTCATTTCACTATAGTATGAAAAAGGTTCTCAATAGAACCCCCTTGGTGTGTTCTAGATAAAACCCTTGGAATATATAAAGTTTCTCAGTAGAACTTGCTGAATCCTTGGAATATTCTCGATTGAAGCCCCTTGGGTGGGTTCTAGGTTAAACCCTTGGAATATAAAAAGGTTCTCAATAGAACCCTTTGGGTTTGTTCTTGATAAAAACCCATGGACTATAAAAAGGTTCTTGATAGAACCCCTTAGGTGGGTTCTTGTTGGGACCCTTAAAAGTGGAAAGGTTCCTGATAGAACCTCCAGAAAGGGTTCTGGGTGGAGTGGTTAGATTGTAGAAAGGTTTGATTTAGAACCTCTCAGAGTAGGTTCTTGTTGGAAACTTTCATAGATGGTTCTAGGTGGTATTTAGGCAGAACTCTCTGAAGGGGTTCCAAATGGAACCTCTAAATGGTTCTAACAGGAACCTAAATGTGTTCTCCTATAAGGACAAGCCAAAGAACCCTCCATGTTTCCTTATTTTCTTTATTTCTGAGAGTGTAGTCAGAGTATTACCTACAGTAGAGACCCTCCAAACCAACCAAACTCCACTGATAAAATCAGTGATTTTAGCTGACAGAACACAGGAGTTGTTGGTCTGCTGCTGCCTCCGTCTGTTTGTTTGTTTGTGTTATTGTGTGACTTTTATATTTTAAAGGGTTAGTTCAGATTTAACAAAGTCGCACAATAACACAAATAAACTAACAGATCAAGGCAGTGGGAGGCTAGAAACTCCAGTATTCTGTGAAGTAAAATTATGAATTTTGTGAATGGAGTTTGGTTGGTTTGTAGAGAGTGATATTTGGCTTATATGACACTTGTTTCCTGTCAGAAGAATCTGTGTGATAACAAGGTGAAGTGATGAAAATGTGTGTCGAGCACCATTGACCGTAGGTAATACACTCTGACCTCACATAACCCCACTTCAAAAAACCAGAACTATCCCTTTAAACTCTAATGAGCCCTAATGGTTTGGAAACCAATAGTGACATAGTTCTTTGAACTATTTTTATGTTCAGATGTTGAATTTCAATCTTGTGCAGCAGGACGTCCTTTAATCACTGGTTATTTTCCATCATTATGATGATAAAAGCATGAATCGTTTCAGTCGACTGAAGAAATGAAAATCAGAGAAACGTTCAGGGGTCTTTTTGCTCGAGAAAACAAGGAGCTCAGATCCTTCCAGCTTTTGCATTTAAACTTTCACAGATAATGTCAAAATAAAAAGGAGGGGGAAAAAAAAGCATCACACGTTGGGTTTAGTTAAGCGAGCGTCTCCTCCGGCTCTATCTGCTCTTCATTTAATAAATCGGATAAAAAAAGAAAAACGTCTCCGGAGAGTTCAGTGTAAATATGACTGCAGGAAGCTTCTGCTGCTGCCGTTAAATAAAAGTTTGTTTCAGAGAGGAAGAAAGTCGGCCTGCAGCGACCCGGAGAGTGATCAGATTTACATGTTCTTCAGAGAAACACACACACACACACACACACCTGATTATAACTGGAATCATGCTGAGGAAGTTTGTGTGTGTGTGTGTTGTCCTTCATTTACCCAGCATTCATTTGGAGCAGCCTTGGGGGATTGTGGGTAGATCTGATTGGCGCTTATCTAATTTGGCGGCTGGAGGGGGGATTAATTTGAGCACGCACACACTCTCTCTCTCTCTCTCTCACACACACACACACACACACACACACACACACACACACACACACAGAATGATCTTTTCCCAAAGTCCCAAACTTATTCCTGTTTCCTTTTTCAGACTGCAAACGTCCTCGGAGCATTTTGTGATTCTGCTTCAGGGAGGTTTTTTTTTTTTTTTCTCATTAAATTGAGTCATGTTCATAAAAAATATAACTGAAGAGAAAAGAACATTTTCTGAGTTCTTTGTCTCGTAAATTGAAAAAAGTTTGAACCCGGAGAATCACTGACGGGGATCATCATAAAAACTGAAGCTTTCAGTCAAACTTTAGTTGCGTTTTCTTGTTGTAAGAAAGAAAACTCGGCACTTCTTTTTAATAAATTAGTTATTTTGAGAGAAAACTATTTCCTTTGTTGTTTCAAATAGATCCTCATGAAAATAAGAAATGCTGATAAATATGAAATGCTTTTCTTCAACAAAACAGCAGCGTGTGCGTTTGTTGTTGACAACAAGAGGCTGTAAGTCTGAAACGCTTAAAAAGAAAGTCAAATGTGAGACGGATCAAAGTAAACATTAAGGAATATTTTCAGCTATAGTGGGACAAGAGATGTAAAGTTTTCTCTGGAGGGCAGCAGCAGACACAGACTGTATAATAAACAGTGACGTCTCCATGCTGGCAGCGTCTGACTCGGCGAACTCCCAACTAATCCGAAAACGGGCAAAGAGCTGAAGTGTGGGTGGAGCTGAGGAGGCTGAATGAATGAATGAATGAATGAATGAATAACTCTGACAGCATCTATCTGTCACTCAAAGCAGCCATGCACTTTAATTATGCATAACTTTAAGCCTTAATATAATGTAAAGGAAAAGTGAAAAAATGAAAAGTTTCAATCTGAACAACAGTCCAGCTCCACCACATCTCATTTCCTGGTGTGCATGTAATGCAGAAGAGTTCTGCTCAGATACAGAAATGTATGTAATGAGAAGTAAGCAGGACTGAACAGTTCATGGAATTTTCTGATAAAATTATAATCTGGTCTGCTGCAATTTTCAAATCACAGGATGTGCAATATTTGCTGTGTCAAAATACAATTTTAAATTGAATCTCGTGTTGCTGCAGACGTGTCCTGGACAACACGTCATTTTCTCCACTTCAGAAAACATCTTTGTTTAGTTAAGATAACAAAACTCTGCAGAACAGTTTTTTTTTTCTCACCATAATGTGTTTTTCAATGAAAATGAAAATAATGGTCCTTTCCTCTAATATCACAAATCATATTGCAACTGCAAAATCAGTAATTGTAATTTCTTCAAAATTATTCAGCCTCAGCACAGAGAGAAAAAATAGTGAAGAAAAATTCAGACATCTTAGAAAGAAGGATTCCTGTTTCTTCATTTTGTAAAATCTGGGGCATTTTTTGTGAATTTTTTCCTGAGAGTTCAAAGGAAAGTTCAACATCTTTAAAATAAAAATACCACTGTAATGGTCACTTCTGGCTTCATGATGAAGACAGAAGTGACCACAGATGTATGGAAGCAGAGGAGGGAGAGACTGATGGTTGAGTCCTGAAGGGAACCCTGAACACATGAAAGCTTTTGTGAGAGAGATCATTTTAACATTTGTATAATGTGAACGATGGATAAACCACTTATCAAACTCTCAAGAGTTTCTCACCTTGAGACAATAAAGAGTGATGGAGGAAAAGTGTTTCCTAAACTCTATAACTCAACATTCAAAACAGACGACAGTCTCACTAGTAAACGTGAAACATGACACAATGTCAGCAGACAGATTTATGAATTCTATAGTTTATGATCTTAGTTAAATCTAATGTTAAAGTTAGCTTAGCTGACATGACGTACAGCGCTGCGCTTTGCCTCTCTGTGTCCTCCCTCGAGAGGACACAGAGACTTTCTTATCATGTGAAGGACGTCTGTGTGTTAACATGCTGATTTTTTTTAACAATCTGTCAAACATCACTTTTCATTCTCTTCATTTACAGATTTTTGTCTGAGTCACTAAACATCTCACCTCCTGTAGGCGCATCCTCAGTGATCACAGGAGTATAAAGAGTGACTGGACTTTCACCCAGGAGACGGGGTTCACGTCCTGTGTGAAACCAGAAGTTTAGACATGAGGAGTGAGTTCAGGTCACAGTATGATTGTAAACCAATCAGAAGCAGAGTAGAGAGTCACTGTCAACATCATCAGACTTTTTCTTTGGAGGGTTGGAAACTTACAGTTTAAGGAAATACTTCTTGTAAATAATGACACAAATGCTCTAATATCTGCTAATTTAATAATTGAATACTCATTGATTGCAGCTTCTCAACCTTTACAGAGAGTCGAGTCAGTCAGGAGACATATTTAAGAGTTTGGAAATAAAGGAGAAACAGTGACGATGCTGCGTAATGCTCCTTTAATGTTCGTCTGAGTCTGAGGCTCTGCTGTCTGCTCGTCTTTCTCTTTTTTTAATCGTTCCTCCTCCCTCCATCTTTTTCTCATCTTTGTGTCTAATCATTGTTTATTTTTAGTTTCTATTTTCCAATTAACTCTCTGTCTCTCCGTCAGTGTTAATTGTCTGTCTGATGTGTCTATTTATCTGAAATGAGGCGGCAAAAACCAGACGACAGGCCATCAAAACACACACAAACACACACACACACACACACACACACACACACACACACACACACACACACACACACACAGAGCTCATGTTTATAGTCCAGATTGCAGTTAATAGCAGTTTCATAATGTCATGAATGCAGAGCTGTGACAGATTAGTGTGTGTGTGTGTGTGTGTGTGTGCTGTCTCTTTTCC
>JAJHUR010121986.1:0-10052 GCA_027495735.1 Lutjanus campechanus | reverse complement strand
TAACAAATTGTGTAAATCCAGTCAGGTGGGAGGAGAGGGTAACATGGTTGAAGTCTCCAGATATTAATATAAGTGCATCAGGGTGTTTAGTCTGTATCCTAGCAACAATTTCATGCAGCATTTCACATGGAACATCAGCTGTTGCCTTGGGAGGGATGTACACAAGTATTGTTATTATATGACCAAATTCTCTTGGTACATAATCATTAATGAGATTATTTTTATTTTATTAAACATTTTAATGCAGAAATGTTACATATTTTATCTTTAAAACAGTGATGACAGTTCTCACATCTCTTCTGTAAATACAAATAAAAATCTCACCTGTAACCTGAAACAACACACCTGCTTTCATCTTCAGACTTTAACAAACGACTCTTTAAATGTTGTGTCACTACTCAAACAAAAGTTTTTTTACTCTGTAAAAACACTAAAAGTTCTTCTTCTTCTGTGTCAGCGGGTGTTTCAGTGTGTTGACCTTTGACCTCTCACCTGTGCAGGTGAGCTGGAGGTGGTGTTGGACCGGCGGCTGCAGCAGGACGATAACCGTGGCCTCGGTCAGGGCGTCACCGACAACAAGCTGACCGCCAGTCTCTACCAGCTGCTGCTGGAGGACAGGAGGGGCGGGGCCCAGGTAAAGGGGGCGGGGCCCATGAAGAGGGGGCGGGGCACAACAGCATGACAGGCTGCTCTGATTATATCAAAGTGATTATTTATGATCAGTGCAAACGACAGTTTAAAGAGTTTCTGCAGGTTCAGTATGAGGTCACAATGTATCCATCTTCACCTGTTTACCTACAAGTTCAACTGATCAAAAAATGCTGTTAAATGTTACAAAACAAGAATAAAACTGAAAACTCATTTATCAATATTTCTTTTTTCTTTCTTTCCTCAGTTTAATTTTTTATTTCTAATTAAACGTAGCTTTTTTATTTATTATATTTATTTATTTTTTGTTAATATTTTCATTTTCAGTTTTGTTTATTTTTTTAAATCTTTTTTCCTGACAGGAAGTGGGAGGAGCCTCGGTGGAACACCTGTCCCTGCTCGCCCACCAGACCTCGCTCTCCCTCTGCCACCCGCCCATCACCATGGTCGCCCCGAGCAACAGCCAGCTGCCGAAGCTCCGCCCCTTCCTGCCGCTCCGCTCGTCGCTGCCGTGTGACGTTCACCTGCTGAACCTGAGGACGCTGGAGGACCCGCAGGTGAGAACGACACCTGGGCTGTGTCTCAATTCAGGGTCTGCATCCTTCGAAGGCCGCATTTGAAGGCCGGTTACGTCACAACACTGCGCGAAGGCCTGTCCCAATTCATCCAAAGTCGAAGGATCCTTCAAATTCGCACTTCAAATGTGTCCTCTTTTTCGGCCGTTGGGTGCCGCTTCGGAGGATGCACCGCTACTATCCTTCGCGGGCTCCCGTATCCCAAGATGCTTTGCGTGCTGCTGCAGCTCAGTTGGAAAAAGTGAACTGAAATGGCGACAGCGGCATCTAGTGGAGATTCAACGTATATTCGGTTTTTACTCACATCCATCCATTGAACATCCAACGCCATATATGTTAAACCAAACCCCCAAAATTCAGTTAAAATATGTGACTATTAATGCTGAGTAATGGTTAGCTTGATGCTATAAAAACTTCACTTTCAAATGTTTGAGGTTCAGAGGTTGCTTCATATAATGTACATAAAAAGACCGATAAATTTATATTATTTTATGTTGATTTAAAATAAAATTTCTTTTATTTTTACAGACTGTAAATTCTAAAGTCTAGTAAAACGTTTGGAGTGGGTAAATAAATAAATAGATAAATCAATCAATCAATCATTATGATTTTTAAAAAATATTTTAATCCTTTTTTGTTTGTTGTCTTTCGCGGGCTTGGCAAGCAGTAATTGTGACGTGAGGGTAACGGCGGTGACCAGGAAATACTCCGAAGGCTAGACCGTCCCATTTGGTTAACAGGGAGGACGGGTCCTTCGGGGGGAGCGTCCTCCGAAGTACCCGGACTTTGGAGGACGCTTCCTTCGAAGGCTGCAGACCCTGAATTGGGACACAGTTTAAGACTATGCTTTGAGGTGAAAAAAGTTTAAATTCTGTCTACTCTGTAAGAGGTTGACAAAATTCCATCTGATGGGGTTGACGCCTACATTTAATAAAAGGTAGTCACCAGGAGGCTGACCGGTTACAAGGTTACAATAGCCAAGAGTCTGAACTTTTAAAATATATTTGCCACAAAATTTTGTGCATTTCCTGTTAGCCGCTGCTAGCTAGTTGCTAGAACTTCAGGGAAAACAGAATATGTCAGAGAGTGAGGAAGGAAGTCGACGAATGTGATTCAATGTAATGTGAATAAAATGTTAATATTACCTCAATTTCTGCCTGAGTCCTGTCAGATAGCTTTTCATTGTTTAAAGTAAAGAAAACAACTCCCATGATCCCACGCTACTTTTGTTATTGTTTTAATGTGAGAGAGACCCCATAGTGGCATAACTTACATATTGTATGTTTAATGCCCTGACATTTTGAGGTTTCTGAGATTTTGAAATGTCATTGTATGACAGTATAAGGTAAAGCTGAAGCTCGTATAAGAAATAAGTGTGTAACTGAGAACTGAAAACTGAAAAGTAAAGACATAAGCTGTGATGGCCGAGTGGTTAAGGCGTTGGACTTGAAATCCAATGGGGTCTCCCCGCGCAGGTTCAAACCCTGCTCACAGCGATAGTGGACATTTAACAACGTTATTTCTGTGTAGGTCACACAGTACACTCAAATATCAAAATTGTGATAAGGTATATCAAGCTCCCTGCTCACCTCAGTATGCTTCACACTAAACACTGCAGTGACTGCAGTCATTGACTGGCCTTGGCAACAAGATCCACCTGGGCCGCAGAGCACTGCTGAGATAACCTTGAGCAAGGCATTACTCAATGTAAGCATTCAAGCTGAAAACTGGGGATGTTCCTCAAATGTTTTCTTTTGGTTTTAAAAGTGCTGCAGTTCAAAGTTCCCTCTATCAATCACTGGATCGTGACCCACAGGTGGGTCACAGTAGCTTTTATTTGGGTCACCAAATAAATGTATATATATGTATTGTATGCACATATTTTGTCTCATGTATGAACTAGGCTAAAAATGTCCTATGTTGGTTTCCAGATGAGAGGAAATAAAAACAGTGAGATTGCCTGCTAACACTAGAGTGCCAACAATTATTCAATCAAGTGGTAAATCAATCGCCAACTATTTTGATAACCAATTAATTGATTTGAGTAAACTTTTAGGAAAAAAAGTCAAAATTCTCTGATTTCAGCTTTTTAAATGTAAATGGTTTCTCGTGTCTTATATATTTTAATTTGGGTCACGATGTCTTGTCATTTTAAAAAAAAGTGGGTCTCCAGAGAAAAGGTCTGAGAAACACTGCCCTCTAAAGACTTTTGGTGGATGTTCAACTCACATGGTCATATTGCAACATTATGAAGAGAACATTTGGACATTGGACGGGGTTTGACATAAAGAGAACATTCTAATATGTTTCCCCTGGTCACAGTACAAGTCTTATTAGAACATAGACTATATTATACCATTTAATTGTATTACAGTAAAACAACAGTAAATAAGAAAGTAAATTAGTTCAACTTCTGAGCACTTGATATTTAGTTGTCCAGCTGTGATGGCCGAGTGGTTAAGGCGTTGGACTTGAAATCCAATGGGGTATCCCCGCGCAGGTTCAAACCCTGCTCACAGCGATATCTTACAGTAATAATGTTATTTCTGTATAAATCAACCCCTCCACAGTATGTATGCTTTATATAATGCACTCAAATATGCAAGTTGCTTGCTTCAGTCATGGACAAGTTATAATAAGGTATGTGAATACAAGAAGAATTCCGGAGTTCCTACCTGTGAACTTGGGGTAAATCCATCTAACCCAACAACATGAAGAAGCAGTTGTCTGTCCTATGGAAGCCTAAATTTATACATAATATTATATAGTGAAATATTGCCAATGTTTTATTGTGCTGTAATGTTCACTTGTGGATAGACTTGCCCAAGAAATACCTCAATTTTTAACGGTCAGCCATATTTTTTTTGTTACTTTTGGCTTGTTGCAGTTGGAATGCTTTGAGGTCAACTTTGGAACGCAGTTAAAATAGAGGAAGATGAAGTGCTGAGGATCTGAAGTGAATGTTCCTAATGAGATTTGGTTGTTGGCTAAAGTGAAAGTGATGCAAGGAGCTGAAGTGTAGACATAGAGAAAAAAATTGAGATACCACTAGTTTTAGAGCTAAATTCACCCGTATAAGACCTAAACTGAGTTGAATTACCAGTTGAAGTGTAAGTGACTTAGAAGAAGCACTTAATGCATTTGAAATGCCGGCTGAAGTGTAAGCTGTCAAGTTGTAATTAAAAGTAGTTGAGGTGGCAGGTAAGACATAAGTACTTAAAGGAGTTGAATGGAAATCTGTCTTTTCCGTTTGACCATTCAGAGTACAATGGATCATACGCAAGTATGAGGGGACACTCTGGAGACATCTAGTAACGTCCCTTATAAGTTATCTAGAGGTGACGAATGTCACAACCCTCTACAGAACATTGGTGATGCCCTTCAAATGACAGCGTTCCCATATGGTTCCCTGGTATGGTAAAGTATAGAATATGCTACTTCTGCCAATCTGCCATTTTGTCATGTGACAGTAACATTACAGAACCAAAGTGTTGAAAGAAAGATGCTCAAGCAAGTTTAAGCCTGACCTTCAGCTCCAGCACCGAGAATTTATAACAAATGTGGCAAGCTGTGATGGCCGAGTGGTTAAGGCGTTGGACTTGAAATCCAATGGGGTATCCCCGCGCAGGTTCAAACCCTGCTCACAGCGATATCTGACTCAAACAATGTTGTTTCTGTATAAACCACCCCCTCTCTTTACGTAATACAGTCAAAGATGCAATTTATATGCTTAAGTATTTATATATATGGGGGGAAATCCAAAAATAAGTCAGAAACTGAGATCATCTTACCTCTAGTATGACAGATTAAACCCTTTTTTAAAACCGTTGAGGTAATCATAAAGCTGACTTTTTCCAATTAATAATGAGCAGTTTCGCAAAGAAGACATACAGTATCTGTTTCAACCGCATTATTTGTACTTTCTCATATTAATGGTGCATCTCTAGTGTGAAGTTTTACATAATTCAAGTCAGGATGCACTGACTGACCAGCCAGTCAGTGTCACATATCCGATTCGGTACCAGTTGTAATGCGTGTAGTGACACAGACAGCAACGTCACAGGCACAGCAGCGCTGGTCACAGCCACACACACTCAGACACATGCGATGAGAGTGAGATGAGAAGACAGACTTACTGAGCAGCTGACAGTGTCGCCTAACAAGGCTAAACTTTCTACCTCTTCAAGCTAATGTTAGCCAGAAGCAGACTGACGGTTAAAATCTCACCGCCAGTTCTGGCTGAAGAAAAACAACCTGTGTTGGTGCATCTTCCCAAACATTTTCTCATCCAGTCTCTCATTTCTCATTGCAAAGCTTTACTATAGCAACTGCGTCAGCCTCTGGTTTGTTCACATCTGCTTCCAGGAGACCATGTGAAATCTCATTACCCCCAATTTATAGGTCCCATGAAGATCCAGCTAAAGCTCAAGTAATGTTTTGATGTTCTTGGAACATGATGAAAGGACCTGAAGGACTGAAAACGAATAATATAAGTTGGATCCTAAAGGTTTGTCACAAAAGGTTCTGCAAAGATTATGGAAATGCAGTGAAGAGACCTAGAAGAAAGGTCCGCCAAATAGTGTCCCTCTCCTATTTTTTTTAAAGATCTCCATACCATGACTATCTGGGAACGTTCAGGGAAAGTTACAAGGTGAGATCCTTTACACCAGCTGAGACATCATCAGAACATCCTTGGAACGTACAAGCTGAGTATGTAGGTAAAGGTGAAGTAAACTTACTGCACTTGCAACCCAGTTTGTCTTGCAGCACAGTCTTTTCACCTCTAGCTCTCCCTCTGTAAATGTATGCTTCTGTCATCCTGAGGTGCCTGCCTGCTCAACTTTAATTAATTAAGCAAACCCTAAAAGCAGAGATAACAGCGTAACAGTACGAAGTGTATGTGTGAAGGTGTGTGTGATACTGGGGTGAGTGTGAAGGAGACTATGACAGGGGTGAACGTGAATGATGGCTGTATTAGGTGGGTATCCTTAAAGGTGTAATAGGGAGTAAGTCATTTTACAAAAATGGTGAAAGTGTTGTCATTTCCTTTTTTATTCACCAGAGTCCTTGAAGTTGACCTATATTCACAGTAATTATATACTGTATGTTCAGTAAATAAAGTCTGCCCTTGCAATGATAAAACACAGTTTATTTATCTAATGTTGAGTGTTTAATTTGAACAATTTATTTAACACTAGCAGCCCGGCTCATTTTGACTGCTTTTAAATTTATACGTGCAATAACTTTGTTGAATTAAAAAATTCAATCCTGCTGGCACCTGGCTTTTCTCTAAGAGTCTGTATTTTGACATAAAAGGTTTTCTCTTTAAATTACACAAAAGGCAGTGAGAAAATGTGATTATGTTTTTTACCTATTTCAGTCGCAGGCGTATTGACCACATGGAAACTACCACTGTTATATTGTTATTTTTGCACAGTTGGAGATGCATCTTGGTTGCTTAGCAACTATCATTGTCGCTCTCAATAAAACTTAACAAGTCTCCATGTCCAATTTTTCGACATTAAAAAACAAATATTAAATAATTAGACTCAGTTAAAATAAATCAGGGGAGACCAGGGACTGTTGTAACATTTCTGTCTCAAATTTTGAAACAAAGTGCCCTTGCTTATTAAAAATAACAATGTCTTCAACTTTTTTTGTTTTGTTTTTGCACTCGTTTCCAGCCTCTTAGGCAATGATTATTTTTTTGTGATGGTTCTAGGTGGAAATTTGTTATTAATAAAGTTAAAGTAACATGCTCATATTCTTATAAAATACATTTTATGATTTAGAATCTAATTTTATAATCTAAAATCTAATTTGGATCACTGACGATTATTATCATACAAAAAAATACTGCTGTGAATATATGCAATCATTGCCGTTTACTACATGTGATGCATGTTGATGATTATATGAATACTGTAAATTTAGAAAAACTACATTTTGCTGTTATTTACTTTTTAAAAAGATAAACCAACATAATAAATGCATTAATCTCTTAGTCTGCTCGTGTTAAAATTCCAAGTTCAGGGAATCTATCACATGTGGAAGTGGAGCCATATACTTTTCATTTTAAAATATTTTTACATTAATTAAATCTTGTTCACATTCACATCACATTGCAAACATCAAGTAAAACATTGGAATTATAATTAAATTGACTTAAAAAATTAATAATATCAAATTGTCATTGGTATTACTGTTACACCAAAGACTTTTATTTTGAAATAATTTGGTTGGTTAAAGAGGTCACTGGAGGAAGTGCAGAGGACAAAGACATACGTGGAATCAGATTTCTTAAGTTTTTTGTTTTAAATGTCATGATTTCTTTTAGAATTTTTCATGAAGCTTTTATTTCCGTCGTTGGTGTTACTCACCTCACAGCAACTAAGATGAAAAGCTGAAGATAAAATTGGAATAATCTGAATAGTTAAATTATTCTGATATAGCTGAAGATGCAGTTTGACACATGACAGCCATTTTGTAAAATTTTGTAAAAGTTTTTTCTCCAAATTGTCACTGGTGCATAAATGTAATTGGTGTTATATTGCGTCAGGGGTTTTATTACATGGTTTTTCAGTGATGTGATATTTTTCAAAAATTTCTTTTTCTTTACCATTTGAATATTCATCATTTATGTTGATTTGACAGACAAAACTGATGCGCAAATCATGGAAATTCACACAACGTTGTTTAAACATGTGCAATTTATTTAAGAAATGTAAATAATCAAATATTTTTCTTGGTCTGATCATTCCACTAGTCTGCCTTTAAATAAATATACAGGTTGTAATAAGAAAACATTGTTTAAAAAAAAAATATATATATAATGTTTTTACATCATGGGTTACACCAATGACAAATTAACGGCACATAAATTATGTAATAAAATGAATACAAATGATAGAAATACATTCATCTCAACTTGTTGTGGATTTCTCACATTAGGAAGCTTCCTTTTAAGGAAAAAAGGTAATAAAGAAAGGTGAGAAATGAATTGCAGCACATTTCTGTCACTCATATTCTACCGTTTCTGCAGAATGAAATGGAAGTGTGTATGTAGGTGTGTGTCTGTGTGTGTGTGTGTGAGTATAAAGTAAAAGGATGCCTCCCTCCTGATTCCTGTGTAGAATCACACTTAGCCAGTAAGACCTGACTTCCAGCTATGTGGGAACTTAACTGCCACCTGAATTTAGAGGCCTGTCACTTGACGTGAACCCCTGAAGAAAGCTGGGAGCATCTTGTCACAAACCGGCTCAAAGTGAGTGACAAGAAGGGGAGTCCACACAAGGGTTTAATATAAAAGCAAGAATAATTTATTAACCTAAACCTAACACAAATCATAAGACAAACCAAAAACAACACAAGGTGGATGCCAGCTGGTAGAGGGAGAGGCAGAGTGAACAAAGTGCTCAGCTTTTAAGCTCAGAGGCCCAGGTGAGCTCAATCAGCTGACGACCCTCCCATGTCAGCCAGTCTCCAGCCTCCAGGACAGTGGGAGGGGCGTAACACCCCCCCTCTTAAGATCAAGGTTCCACCTTGACATCAGATACAATTCCCCACCCAGCAGTCTTGGATCCAGAGAAGCAATTTAAGGCTCAGATGATGGTTTGGCAGGAACTCAGGTGAGGTTTGTGGTCAGCGGGACATGAGGGGATTCCAAAATCCCCATGCCCAAACTACATGTCAAAATGTTGCTCTCAGACATGAGCAAAGCTCAGCGCCATCACAAAATTCCAGCTACCAAACACACAAAACTGGAATTAACATAAGTGCTAAACCAAAGTAGCATCTCCGAAGGTTCCTCTGAAGAAAAGGCTCACTAGCCCACCAAGTCGTCCCAAGACGCACACAAAGAAACCAAGCTACAACAAAGCTCATACAGACAAATCCAAACAAAGCATGAGCTATAGCACTTATTTTACCAAAGCCAACAGGCAAACTACCTACTTGCAACACTAACAATTGACAACCACTTCCTCATTCAAGTTCTTAGCCTACCAAACCAAATTCTAATGCCTGCCTATCCATTTTAAGGCATGCCAGGCTGAAACAAAGTGGATAATCAGACATACCATCAAGTCCAGACAAAGTGCACCGATCTGACCACAGTAACCATATGAGGAGACTACAAACCCAGAGATCAAATAATCATGTCAGCACTGGAACATGTGCAATGGTGAAAACAAGCCACCACAGAGGTCAGACTCCCCAGCCCTAACCAATTCCACTAACTAACTAGCTCAACCCTAGTCTTCTGACAGATAATTGTGGGGGGTACTTATGCACTAATTCCACCAGAACCAAAAGGCAGCCAGGGAACTGGCGACCCTCCAGAAACCAGGGAAATGCTCCCAAGACATTGTCTTTACCCACGTTCTCCGCCACCCTATGCAAAAACAACAAACTGGCTGGTCTCCTATCGAGATCAACCACTTCAGCCTACAAAGGGGATACATTACTCTGACAAACTGAGAGATGGCAAAATAGACACCAATTGCATACACCAGTACTTATTTAAAATTAAATGGGTTTGCAACCTAAACACATTTGGGCCTAATGCTGCTCCCTTCAAACATCCACCAAAACAAACTTCACAAAAGTAACTATAGTAGAACCAGTCTAAACAGAACAAACAAAAAACCTTGTGTGGTACTCCCAAAATGCTAAATATCAACGACTCTTCAATCTAGCCTTCCAACAAGTGGTTAGACTCAAATTTAGCATTAACAAATCACAAGGGTTAAAACCAAATTGGTCATGAACATACTAATCAACAGTTCTTCATTTGTCACAGGCTGGATTTTTTCCTTACCAAACAGGTTT
>JAJHUR010121985.1:1098-26422 GCA_027495735.1 Lutjanus campechanus | reverse complement strand
GCAGTAGGAGACATGAAGGCATCTGATTGGTTCCTTTCCATTCGGACCGAATGGCAGGGATTGGTCAGAGTTTTACAGGCCTGCAGCTGACACAGAGGTCTGATTCTTTTCGTTCCTTTTTCTAAATACATAATGTATTGACTACTCTCAGGATGGAAGGACCATTTCACCCAGTATAACAAAAAGTGTTTCTGAACAGGATTACCAACTATAGCTTTAAATCTGAGTTCTACCAAATGAAAGACAATGCCAACATAGGAGGACAGTAATACATGAAGAGACGATTTTGACAGGTATTTATCAGTGTCTGAAAACAAATAATGATGCATCAGTAAACACTCATGCGTTCATTTTTTATATATGTAAGAATATCTGCCTAAATGATTAACTAAACTAAATTTTGACTAAAACAAAACAAAAATAAATGACTCAATGTGACTTAAAAGTATAATCTGCGACATTTTCCTTAAAAAACAGTGTATAGACTCATAAAAACATAATCCCTTTCAATCATCACTTATGACCCATTAGAAGTGTTGTGGTGGTGGCTGTATCTGTGGAGACTCTGGCCCTCTGCCTGTATTTCTTATTATTTTTCCTCATTGTTTTGCTGAGCTTGAGAAGTGTCAGCATACCAAAATGTTGGTATTTGACGTCCTGATACGTTTAAAAAACAGCTCGGACAAATTCCACTGACTCTACCTTTTAACTAACTGCAATTTTCTGTAAGCAACTAAGACTAAAACTAAATTTAAAACTCTTGTCAATATGAACACTGAACTCAGGACCCCTCAGGTAGTGAGTATGCACATGCCGGTGACAGACATTGCTGAAATTTAATTAGCTAAAGTGACACACTCGGCGAGGCTAATATCGAGCACTTTTGATGTAGACGGGACTCGCTTAAGATGCTGTTGCATCACTCTGGGGGCGACCTTCAGGGTGTCACTGCCAAGTGTTTTTCCTTACATTTTGAGTCCGTATTAAACCTGTCTTGAACCAGTACCATCCTGTCGGCTCCTGCTGCTGCTGAATGCAACAACATGCGTGTTATTGAATTGATTGTGATTATTTGAACAGACTGCTATTTTTTATACATGAATTAGTATTCAGGGTAATGGTGCTTGTGTGAAAAAAACTATAAAAAAAACAGGAGGGCTCTTAAAACCACTTCTGAGTACAAAAAAGGTTTGTATTATAGCTAAAAGCTTTAACCTCAGCATATTCCCTGATCAGACCTTTTCTTCCTCAATTATCTAATGAGGTACTATCGTCCCAAGGTCCAGACTCAAAGGTGCGTTTTTCAAGCACTTTATTTAAAATAGTAGAGTATTCATTCCTGTACTTCAGATTATTTGAGCAGGATGTGCAAGTTTCTTTCCTGAGCCAAGTAAACTGTGGTGTAGTTCAACAGGAGCGAGAATGTACTGTAATCCAAACTAACACCAGGATACAGTGTCCAAACAGGGTCTCAGGGGTGGAGGGGGGCGGATGTTATTATCTCATACTGAAGCCAGCAGTTTATCTTGCTTTTTTAAATCACACATCACATTTTTTATTGCTTTTGAACATGTTACATCACTGTTTCCAAAATGAGTTTTTTACAACATTGAGGTTTCCTGCGTAACCTGTTCCCTCTCCTCCCCCTCCCACCCCCACCCTTCTGTAAACTCTGATGTAGGTAAAAACAATAATGATAGTATATAGTGTATTCTGTATGGGTATATGGGTGCACACATGGGAATATGTGTATACTATACACATATTTCCATGTGTATAAATGTGTACACACATGCCTGCATGTCAATGAGAAATAAGTAAATCCATAAATGACATAGTTAAATGAGAATAAAATGAAGAAAAAAGTGAAGGTACAGTCTCATTTTTTAGCTGTCAAACTGAAGAAGTTAGATTATCAGGTCTTGATTCAGAAAAAGGAAGGAACTTAATCCCATATTAGCCCTTTCAGTCCAGTTTCTATTGCTCACAAAAATGGGCATTAGAATATGAGGTCCAGTTTTGTATTTGTGTTCCTCGATAGAAAGAAGAGCAAAAGATTTTTCATCATGAAAAGATAAAAATAATGGGTGGCATAACATTCCAATGAAAGTGCTACATGTGTGCAAAAAAATGCACCAAATATCACATGCACAGTCTGATTCAGATTAAAGGGACAGTTCGGATTATTTCTTGTGGGGTTGTATGAGGTACTTATTTATAGTCAGTGTATTAGCTACAGTAGGTGGCAGTTGGCGCGCTAAGCAATGAACTGTTGTGGACAGAGTTGGTAGCGAGAAGCTTTTTTGTCACCTAAGAAAGGTCTGCCTTAAAAAAAACAATATTCGTTGTATATTTAGAAATTAATAATATGTTTAGAAAGTTTTAACCAGCTTTAGACAGCCTTTTCCAAGGGGAAACCACTGTTATATAAGACAAATAATTGTGTCTTTAAACTCCAGTGGACATTTGGGGAATTTTCCGTTGCAGGAGTTCACAGGAGGAGTTTATTTGTGTTATTGCGTAACTTCAGTGAATCTGGACTGTCCTTTTAAAACACTGAAGTCACACAATAACACAAACTAACTAACTGATCGAGGCAGCAGTAGACCAGCGACTCCTATTTTCTGCAAAGTAAAATGACTGATTTCACTCATGGTGTTTGTTTGGTTTGGAGAGAGTGATTCTTTACTTATATAACAGTGGTTTCCCACCTGACGACAAGGTGAAGTGTTATTGCTGATATTGAGTTTTTGGGTGGACCTTTTCAAGTGGCTAAAATAACATTTTGTAGCCAACCAGCAGCTATTGTAGCTAATATACTGACTATCACTAAGTACATATAAAATACTCCAGGCTATGTCTATAAAAAATGTAGTTGTAGTGTACCTTTAAGATAAACTGCCTTATAAAACATGACACTTTCTTTAGTAAGATGATTTAAAGACTTCATACACTTCACATCAGCAGTCTCAGTCAGTCTGATCTCTTTATTTTCTCTGCAGAAGTCTCCGACAGGAATATATTTTAAGGCCTTGAAAAGTCGAAAGAAACGTTTAGATTGTTTGGTTTGTAAATGATTTTTGTTGTGAGTGATGTTTATCAAATGATGCAGTGCCTTTGCCCTTCCAACTAATGTTTGGGGAAATGATTTCAGTGAACAAACATGTGAAGAGGCCTCATAAGCTTTCAGAAAATGAATCAAAGTGGCCTTCAAGAGTGTTTCATCAAACTCTAAACTCATTTAATAAATTTGACGCTGGTCAGCTGCGAGCTAGATGCTTTGGTTTGTAGTTGATAAAAAACACTGAAGTGGGAGGATTTTTGAAGAGGTAATACACAACAGATCTGAAGGACACAAAAATAACCAGAGCCGATGGCCACGTTATTAAATTGGAAAACATCCAATAAGTTTGACAAGCAGATCAGAAATATGAAAAACAAGATGATGAGTCTGAAGCCACGTCTAAGTGTAAGGCTGTGCATGGTAGAGTTGTCACTTTGATACAATGTTTGTATAAAAAAAAATGATACTCAATACCTCTTTTGATAGCACAGGGAACAAGGGGAAAAAAAGACCTGGACACTTTAATTAACAACCTGCTGGTTCAGTAGGAAGGGTTCTGTGCCCTTTCAGGCCCGTTATATCACTACTTTTGATGGAGCTGTTCGAGACAAAGTTACTGAATATTAATATTTTGGTATCTGGCTCGACAGCACTCTGTCCTTCTCGCACCACATTAGAGGGTCACAGTCCAAGGTCAAATCCAAATTAGGCTTTTTATACAGAATGTGTTCCACTGTCGCTACCTCTGTTAAAGTAACTCTTGTCCAAATGACCATCCTGCCCATGTTAGATTATAATGATGTTATTTATAGATCAGCTTGCAGGAGCTTGCCTCAGAAGCTTGATGTTCTTTCACAACACACCACTGCACTCTCTTCTCCTCTGTTAACTGGCTATCCTTAAATACCAGTCGTAATATTCACTATTTTATGCTTATATACAAAACCCTCCTTGGACTGTCTTCCCTCTACTTGTGTCACTTACTGTAAACTACACCTACAGCCTATAACAATCATCCTGCTCACCATTTTCTGTTAGAAGTCCCCAAAACAGCTACTTTACTTGGTCGGTCGTCATTTCTGGCTGCTTTAGCCAAAGACTGGAGTGACCTGCAAAATAAAACACTAAAACTGGAAAATTTAATCCTCAAGTCAGTTTTCAAGGACAGTTTTATTTTATGGATGTTTTCATTGATACACAGTGTCTTGGCCCAGTTAAAACTTTTATCTGTCGGCTACTTCTTGTTAGCCCACGCTTTCTTTGTTCTTTTGCTGCTACTGTCCATTGCTCTGCCTGTTTGTCTTGCTATTTGCTGCTTTGCCTGCTTTTTTTCCTGTTTGTTGCTGTGCTCCATTGTTTAGCTATTGGTGCTGTGCTGTGCCTGTTGTCTCCTGTTACCTTGCATGTCTGTCTCCCTGCATGTCTGTGCTACTTTCCTATCCTAGCCTATCCTCAAG
Organism: Lutjanus campechanus; assembly: GCA_027495735.1. Lineage (NCBI taxonomy): Eukaryota > Metazoa > Chordata > Actinopteri > Lutjaniformes > Lutjanidae > Lutjanus > Lutjanus campechanus. The sequence continues at coordinate 21,901 of JAJHUR010121985.1, read as the reverse complement.
AGGCTCTTGCATTTTGCCAGGCTGTAAATAAGAATTTGTTCTTACTGACTTGCACAGTTAAATAAATAAATATAAATAAATAAATAACATTACAATACCATTAGAAGAAGATCTCATGATACCAGACAATTGCAGATCTCACTGCCTACTGATCATCTAAGGATTTGTAAATGCAAGTCAGCTGCAAACCTACAGCCCCTTTTTTTTTTTTTTTTTTTGTAAAATATTTTTTGGGGTTTTTTTTCGCCTTGAATTAGAGAACAGCTTGACGGGGGGAGAGAGAGTCGGGGAATGACCCACGGCCACTGCAGAGGACTCACAGCCTGAATGCCTGGGGTGAACGTTCCGCCAACTGAGCTACCAGGCCACCAGGTCTTAAATTTTTTCAAGGACACGTCTTACCAGAAACAATGATCTCCCGCGTTTCTCTGCAATCCAGTTTTTTTTTCTTTAAACTTAGAGACTGACTTATGGATTCCATGACAATCCATCAACAACTGTTGAGATATTTTTGCTGTCGAGTGTTACTTAAAATTCCTGTGTGCTAGATGAAAGTTTATGCCTCAGTGACAGCCGTGACTGTGTGGATGAACTGATTAGATTTTGGTCGCCGAAGGTCACGGTGACGTTTTTGGCTATGACTCAAGAATTTGTGCGCCAGCTATGACATAGTTTCACACAAATGTCTAATAGGATAAAACAATAAGATGATCACATTTTATATCCAGACGGTCAAAGGTATCTTCCCTGTGGTATCATAATGTTCAGCTCAGCCGCCTGTAAAAATAGTCTCTATGTGAAGATGTTTCTCACTGGAAATTATTCACAAGAATCATACGTGTGGATATACATATGATAACTTATATCCTAACTGCCTTCCATGACTTCTCCTTAACAACAACAACAAAGCATAAATCTGCCATCGATCAGTGCTGTGCTGCAGTGTCACTATGAAATCAGAGCCTGCTTTGTTTTTTGTCTGTTCCCGACAGTATTTTTTTAATCTAATAACATTTTATTGAATAGTTGTTGAGATATTTTAGGACCAAAGTGGTGGACCGACCGAACGACCATCCAGCTGACACTGCCATCCCCAGAGCTGAGCCTCTAGCATGGCTAAAAATGTGCACACGCGCTGTTACTGACCATTGCTCATCTGAAATAACCTCCCTGATCTTTTCCACTCACTGCTGTGTGTCATTAACCAACGGTCAGCTCATGCCGTTGCTGACTTTTTGTTCAGTGTTTTCATTTTGAGCGTTTTTCTTTCATTCAGCTGAGGTTTGCTGAGAATGCAGGCTATTTTTCAACGCTGTCCTGCTTCATGTTTGACCACGCAGCAGCTCCGAACCGTGAACCTTCTGCTCACCAGCTGCACATGAACATTAACATCCACACACGGTCTCGTTTCTGATCTGCTGGTTTAAAAAGACTCCAGTTCAAACAGCAAAACAGGCTCCGTTTCTCAGCAGTGAGTTTATAGGAAAGGGCTGATTCATACACTATCTGCCGCGTTACATACACACTTATAATCTCATCTACTCGCACTGATAATGAATGCATGAAATGAATCAAACAGACCTTCCTACTCAAGATTTTTTTTTCCTTCTTCTTCCTCTCAGCTGCTTTGTTCTGACTCTTCAAATGTTTTCCTGCAGGGAGAAGCTGAGCGAGCTCCGCAGGGAGAAGCAGAAGTTGGTGGAGAAGATCATGGATCAGTACAGAGTCCTCGAGCCCAGCATGCAGCCTCCAGCCAGCAAGGCCAAGTACTGTGCAGAAATTTACCTGCGTTTATACAGCACATTTCATACACAAAGAGAGTACTGTTCAAGAAAAAACACACACAACATACAACATTAAAACACAAATGGACACAAAATATTTCAAAGATGTTAAAGTAATTGTTTGTATTATTTGAAGAGCTCCTGAAGAGGTTAGCGTAGAAACTGTGATAGCATCAGTTATATCAGAACTGAAGAGTGTTTCTTCGCTGGAAGAAGAGAAAAGATGTTTTGCTTCTCTCACGACCAGCTTCGGCAAGCATTTGATCTGATTGGTTGAAGTTAGCCCGTGTTAGATGTGATAGATAGATGGATTCCTTTAATATTTTAGTTACTCTGATGCCAAGCATGTATGAACTGAAATAACTGCTCTCCAAAAACATCCAAACAAATGTCAGTTCAGTCTACTTCAGTTTATCACTCTTCCCCCTCTTCATTACATTTTGTTGGAAGTCACAGTTGTAGTTTTAATTTGACCAACTGAATCAAACCATTTTGATAAAAAGATCATTTTTCATTGTAGCATTTTTATTCTTATGAAGGTTTTTCTTTCAGACAGCTTGAGACACACAGAATACATTATTTTTCCCAGTTTCTTGTTCCGTCTAGTGATGGGCTCCTTCAAGCTTACCTTGTAGTCTGAATATATTTGGGTTCATAAGTCCTTGTTAAGTAGGGCCTCGGACTGTGTTTCGGTTGTATGCTTTCTTTTCGTGCTTTGTACAGAGATTTTTTTCCTGTAAGATGTTGAGGGTTTAGAGCGGGGTTTGAGCCAACAGTGTAACAAAAAGTGTTGAAAAGTTTATTTTATATATTATTGTTTATTATGGTAGCAGAAGTCACCAGAAATGGAAGAGAGGGACACTTGATAAACAAGCTAAGCAATGTACTGCTGAAGATGGGGTCAGCAGCAAAAAGTATTTTATCCACTTAAAAGAAGGCCCACCTAAAAAATCAATACCATTTTAAGTGTACGCTATATTGAGAATATTTTCACCAATTTACATTGCTTACCTTGAGGGGGAGTCACTTTTATTATATGAGCCAAATATCGCTCGAAACCAACCAAACTCCCTGGGCGAAATCACTAATTTTACCTTGCTGAACATGGGAGTTGTTGGTCTGCTGCCGGCTCGATCTGTACATTCGTTTGTTATTATGTGAATCCAAAATATCCTATTATAACAGCAAAGCTGAAACTAAGTACAGTGGAACCATTTTGATTCAACATTTTTATTGACATGTTACGACAGTTTGAGAGACTCTGTTTTGGTTTGTGTAGTGGTGGGCTCCTTCAAGCTTACCTTGTCTGAATATATTTATAGTCCTTGTTAAGTCGGGCCTCAGACTGTGTTTGAGTTGTATGCCTTCTTATGCGCTCAGTACACAGCATTTGTTCTGTAAGATGTTGAGAGTTTAGAGTGGGATTAGAGCTTATAGTGCAATAAAAAGCAGTGAAAAGTTTCTTTTATACATTATTGTTCATTATGGTAACAGAAGTCAGTACCTCCCCCACACACCTGGGGATGATGGCTTTTTCTCTATATCAGGAGGACGATGTGTGCTTTTTCACGCTTTTGATACACAATTTAATTTCATTTTCCCCTCCATTGTGTTTTCTGTTATCCCTAAAACCCTGCTGTGTGTTTTAATGACCAAAACTGAGAGGGGTGGTTCCCAAGGGTGCAGGTCCCATTATACCTCAGAGCAGGATAGTGGTGAAGTTCACCTATAGACATGGGGTGAAGGGGGTGGGGGTTCCAAAGTGGAGCCAATGTCCCTCTTTTCATTGCAGTTTGTGTTTATTACATGAACTTTTACTGCGAGCCGAGAGAAGTAGACCATAGGTCTGTTTTAGCCCCATTTCCTGTGTTACTTTATGCTGTTTACAAGGATCATTATAAGAAGGTGAGTCAGCTCAATTTATGCTTTATTCATGTTAAAATACACTGTGCTACTGGCAGTCATTCACGTGTACAGACTGTTAAACCAAACTCTAGTTACAAGTTACAAGCATCACTAAGATTGTTTTTTGGTTTACTTTGATCACAGAAACAATCATCACATGTCATTTACTCTGTAACATCCTTAACTAAATACTCTACACATATTGACTGGCCCAACACTACTGTGCTTGTTTCACCAGACTAAAGTGACATAATTGAGCCATAACACTAATTTCAATTACATAATTTATTTTGACTTAAGTTACATATCAGACTGGCTTCACCTCTGGGGGAAAACTCACGTTTTAACACATAAATCAATCACGATCTCTGGTTCCTCATCCTACCTGGTAAGGAAAGGATCCCAGTTGAAGAACAGTGAGAATAGATGAACCTCCAGAGAACGTTAATTGTTCCTACTGATGGAGAGCTAACATTAGCCTGAGTGGAAGTCTGCTGGAGATTTGCCATAATGTTACAGTGCAGCAGCGTCAGACTGTCTTGTCTGACTAATTATCTCAGCCTAGCTTACATCAACTGTTGTCTATTGACAGGTTACTTTATTTACAGACAACATTAATCCTAACAATACCTGGCAATTCAGTATTAGCAGTGTGTGGCCACTGTGTCGGCTCATTGATCCACATGGAAGGAAGAAGACTGAAGGAACATGACGGCTGACAGATCAACCTTAATTTATTAAGATATTGTGGACGCTCAGTCACAGAATAATTCTTACACATGTCCATAAAACAAAGGTGTGTCTAACTTGACATGAATTCAGTCAAAATTGTAATTCAAAAACATGTAAAATTGCATAGTTGTCTATGGGATCTCCGTTTTTTTATCTGCAAAAGCGGGATAGAATATCATATCCCATCCTTCCCTCGGGATCTGAGTTCAAGGCGGTACCATTCAATTCAGTTCAAGTGGCTCTATTGGCATGATAAACCATATTAATGCAAACTATACAATCATAATAAACATAAATAATCAACAATAATATAAAAGGTAATGGGGAACAAGAGGGGCTATGTAATATAAGATGCATAATTATAAGGTTTACCACTCTATAGAAGGATTGTGGTGCAGAATGAGTCATATCAGAAAATAAAATGGTAAAGCGACGTCATACTGTTGAGGTTTTTTTTGTGTTTTTGAAGAACAGCTGTCTCAGTTCAGAGCTTGTCATTTATGCAGAACGCCCACCTCTCTCAGAGGGAGTGTACCTGTCTTGTATCGGACAGCTGGCAAGGAGTTTACCATATCATAAATTAATTTGAATGATTAGTATTGTTCTGTACAAACTTCTCAAGTGTCACAAATGCACATTTTGTCCCCATAGTGCTACAAATTAATATGCTAATGATATTTTAATTATAACATTTCCAGTTTGATTCCCTTGATGGCATGTTACACACTGCGTTTTTTTGGCACCTTGAGGAACATTTTCTTCTCACTTTTTTTTTTAATGTCAGGAAACAAACACAATGCATTTTTGTGAACAAGATGCAGCCGTTGTGACACTTGGCATCCTCCTAGGCATCCTTTTCTGGAAAATCAGGGCACACACACACAGTCTCCTGGCTCGTCCCTCTTTGTAAATGGTCCCTGTCCTCTGTGTCCTCGCAGGAAATCTAACTGGATTGCAGACAGGATGAAGAAGCTAATCAAACCCCGGGGAGGAGGAAGAGAGGGACGCGCCCTCTTCACCGCCGCCGGCAGCGTGGAAAACCTGGCCGACAGCACTGAATTTACATCAGACACACACACACCTCAGCCTGGTGAGACCACACACACACACACTCACTAACACACACACATACAAACAGCAGCCGACTGGTTTTCACAAAGATATGCTCACATGCTCACCCCATCAAGCGAGGCTACAGGCATGCATACAAATCATCTCATGACTACCAAGTGTGGTCAGCATTGATACCGCTCTCTTCTCCTTAGATCTCTCCCTGCAGAGTGCCAAGACTTTCTGAGGCTGGCTTTCTCTGCTAACCACATGTTGAAAGGAAAAGATTCGCAAGGCTTCATTCTCCTTTTATGCACCTTGACTGTTGAATGAATTTACTGGCTGAGAGAGGGGGGTGGGGGGCTCTCTGCGGACATTTTCAAAGCCAGGATTTAAACCCCAACCTGCATTCATGTGATGTTTTTTTTTTTTTCCTCTCCTTTTGACCTGCTGTTATTGTCCCCGTTTAATTTCATTTTTCCCCGCATTGTGTTTTCTATTATCCCACCTAAATCCCAGCTTTCCTAAACTGTGCTTCAGGACCAAAAGTGGGAGGCCTGGCTCTTTCTGCTCCTCAAAAAGAGGACTGGTGGTTTTTGTTGAGCCTGAATCCCAGAGAGAGAGAGACTCGGTTTCTCAGCCGCACACCGAGTGAAAGAAGGAGAACATCTCACCAAAAGATGATGCATGTAGCAAACACAATATATAACAGTGAAAGTAATTCAAATCCCAATTTATTTTTTCTAAATAAATTTATTTTTTATTTTTTCTAAATAAATTTATTTTTTCTAAATAAATTGGATGATTGGTGGCTTTTGTCCACAGGGAGATTATGTGGGTCAGCAGACATTTCCCACAAACTCTACTCTTTTCTTCTTTTCTACTGTCTGAGCTGACATTTCCCCACAACACCCACATTTAACCCTGAGACTAACCTGCTTTATCTCAGGTTAACTTGACCTTAACCCTCTCTCTGAGCAGACTGCAATACGGCAAGTTCTGCCACAGCAGTTATTTGTCTCGTTAAACTGAGTCAGAATTTATGAATAATTTTTAGTAAATTATTGCCGTGCGATATAATCTACTGTTAAAAAGGTCAGGATTGCCTTTTTAATATAAAGGTCAAACGTGTTTCTGTGTTAAGCTCTTTAGTTAACTACTGTGCTTAAAAATTTCCAGAGAAATGTATCTTAATAGATTATTTATTCTGGATGTAATGATACCAGAATTCAAGGTACCACAACAAAAAGTCCACAGTGTGATATTTATTGCAATATTTAAAATAAAAATGAAGACTGGGTAAAATATCCTTCACTAAGTAATGATTCTGATGTGTGCAGCATTGTTTGATTGTATAAAATTCACATTTCCTTTTAATTAATAGTGCTTCTGCTTTCTGTGTCTGCTTCCCATTAATAAAATAAAACAATAGAATAGAACAATAGAATAAAAATAATCAAATTTAATATCAGAGTAGATATGGTCACAGTTCAGTACACTACTGAGATATTTTTCATTGCAATATTGTGATATTCTATATATTGTTGCATCCCTAACATTTATGCATTGTAATCTGATTTCACATTTCAATTTAAATAACACTAACAACTAATTTTCAAACATGTTGTAAGCACATTTTGAAAGTAGCATTTTCAGCATCATAATTTTTCTGTATCATGAGTATAATTCTCATTTCAATACTTTACTATGTAAGAAAACCGACAAAAGTAGTGAACTCCTACACACCGTCAGCACTGAATTTTTTGAAAAAGCCAATGAGGCATTAAACTCACTCAGCCTGGAGCACAAATATAAAAATATGAGTGTTTAATTTTGTGAATTTAATGTCTTGAGTGCCTGTTGACCAGTATTATATTATATTTATCTTAAATGCCAAAAAGCCAAAGTGAAATTACAACAAAAATTTCAATTAAATTATGAAAAGAGGCTGCTACATTTAAATTATATCAAAATAAATAAGAGTTTATATGTAGTTAGTGATGCAGAGGAATTATAGTTTATAAATGCAAAAAGATAAATATTCAACACGTGCTCAGGTATATAACAAAGAATGTAAATTTTATATTCTGCTCATATTTGCTAAACAGGGGGTTTAAAATAAAGGGCTAAGCACTAAGTTTACAGTGTTTTCCTTCTTCGGCAGAACAAAGTGCTTCACAAGGCTTCTCATTCACATATTCACACACTCACAGACTGACGGTTGGCAGAGCTGCTTCACCATCAGGAGCAATTTTCAGGCTTTAATGTGTTGCTCAAGCCTGGCATCACCAGACTGATTCACAAATGCCGATTAGTCTGGAATCTCTCAGTTCAGTTTTGATTTCCGAGGGGCGCTATTAACAAGTGCTGACCAAAACTCTTCCGGACAGAGTTGGATAGACCCACAACAATCCGAGCAGTGAAATCTTTGACATATCGCTGAGCAACACATGCAAGTTGAAATGGTGCTTAGTCTGTTTTCAAGCAGGAAAAAAATGCCGGCCGTCTGGTTACAGACTTTCTGAAATTACAGTACACTAAAATGTGTTTCTGAAAACGTTTGAGGCGAGAAATATTCATCACAGTAACACAATCTTGATTTGTATTTGATCAGCACTGCCATGTTTGACAGACCCATGTGACGTGTAACTTCTCAAAATAATACAGGTGACACTTCTCTGTCACTCATCATATCAAATCCACCTCATATTAAGTAAATGGTTGTGATTGGCCTGAGGTGGTCCAGGACAGGTGGAAATCTGTCCGAACAGGACGGTGGCCAGATGTGTCTCACAGAGCAAAGGAAGCATGAACTCGCAGATTCGTCTGGTTCCCAGGCTAATGTAGCTCATCACGTGTTTTTAAAGTTCCCATGAAATGGCTTGCAGAGTATTTAATACTCACATGTTTCCTGTAAAACAAGCAGCAAGGGAGGAACTTGTTGCAGACACTGATTGGTATTTAAAGTAGCCAATAGTGCTGTATGTGGCTAAAGCTGTCCATGGATGTAATGCTATAGGAGGGAAAGTGGTTATATTAGCTGGACTAACAGAGGCCAGTCTGATGACCAGCTAGACTACAGTACCAACGGGGTTTTCTTGCCGGGTTTGGTTCTCAGCACCTCAGGGGTGAGTCACGGCTAATCAAGCTAACAGCAGTCGATGGTTAGCTGACATACAGCAACTAAAGCTATAAACAACCTCGGTGCAGTTTTCTCTGTCGGTGTCGGAGGCTGCGTCTTCCCTGGTGAACAGTTCTGTTCATTTTGAGGCTGCTTAGTCTGGTTCTGTTGCCACTTAAGATTATCGGGAAACTGTAATTAAATCACTGAGATTTGAAGCTGAGCAGCTGGAGGACATCAGAGGGAAACCAGAAATTATTTTCTCCATAAAATATGAACCACTTCCACCAGAATCAGCGAATAAGAGTGAGGGATGAGCCCTCAACAGATGTTAATTGTTTTCTAGGTAAAGACAAACTATGAGATATCATTAAGGATAACAGAGAAATGTCATTGTTGGCCCACATACTGATGTTTTGGTGGTGCATATAGCGTAAAACATAACCTATGTGATAAAAACACTTTGACATCAATTTTGACATCATGGGAGTTTTTATGCACAGCAGCAGGATGGTATGTGCTGTAAAGAAATTCAGAACCATCATGCTGAGGGTCCTGTTCATTAATTAAACTCATATCTCAGAATGAAGGAGCCAGTGATTAATGATGATGTCAAAATGCTACATTACTACCATGTCCTTTGTATAAACATGTGATTTAAGTAATATTAACCTTTAATTTCATCCCGTTTCAGACCCCCGTAGTGCTCCAGTTTCTCCCTCTCCCAGGAGAAAAGCAGAGCCGGACATCTCCGTTCCTGGGACACCAGCCATGCGCACCGGCTCCGGGGGCCGTCGCAAGCTGGGATCCCGTCACGGTTGGGGGCTCGGCTTGGCTAGAGGGGGTTCTGGAGTTTCTCAATCATTCAGTCCAGGTGACCACAAACCACAGCCCCGCCTGCGGCTGCGCTCCAGCCAGAACCCCTCCACTGTCCTCTGGGAGGGAGAGAGAGGCGAATCAAACGCACCCCAGGCTGGAGACGCACCGCTGCCCAGTCAGGAGAGTGTCGAGGAGGATGACGGCAGAGGTGAGGAGGAGAGAGTGGAATGAGGAAGATGTGTCCATGTCTGTACACTTTCACCAACAACTCATTTTGCAAATGGCAGAATGAGTATTTTTTCAAGAGCTGTTCATTTATTTCTATATTTATGTGGAAAAAGAAATAAATTACTTGTTCAGATGAACTCTTTGTAGTTTGGAGTATGCTGTGTGCTCAGCATTGTGAAATGGTCTGTGGGGTAACAAGCTAAATGTCAAGCTGAATAGAAATTAGATGGCTAACGTCTACAATCACGTAAATTTCAGCTAATATTCTTTTTAATAAAACATACATGTGATCTTCTCTGCCTTCCAGACAATCAACACTCCAGTGATGACACCACAACAGCCTGAGAAAGAACTAGAACCGACCCTCGATTAAGAAAACAAATGTTTTATATTATGTGCTCCTGGCACACTGCTTTGATACTTTTTGTACGTCTGACTACTTTAAATATGAGATCCTTCTAGTATTTTTGAATACATGAATTAATAAATCTTTCTATCAATGATTTTTAGTGTTGCTGTGTCATAAATGAATGAACCGTCTCTCTTGCGTGACCAAGTGTAGTGGTTTTCTTTTTCAACATAGAGATGTTGGGTTTCAGTCTGTTTCTCCATGCAGCTCCCATCAGTTGGGCAAGTTACTCAGGAACTGTAATAAGTTACTTTTTACTTATTACTCCTTTAAAAAGCAATAATGTTAATTATTAATTGGTATCCATAGCAATTGGTTATGTTACTCAGAGTATTACTATATTACTTTTTTAACTTTTTGGCAGCCTTGTTGGGCTCCGAATTTGAACAGCTGATTTGGTGAATTGTTAACACCTGGAAAGCTTTTGCTGTTCCCGTCCAGATGTTGCCTGAGTTGACCTCTCTGAGTGTGTCCTTCAAATTAAATTCCATCACCACATTTTCTCTGTCAAGGAGCCAAACAAACTCAAAATAATGACAATACTTATGGAAAGTTCGCCTCTCTCCCTCATCCTCCATCTATCGTTTAGCTTTTTCATTAGCAGCTTACGTGACCTGATCCATGTGCACATCATCATAAGACAAACCACCAAGGTCAAAAGGTGACTTAGTCACTCATAGTTACTTAGATTAGTAGGTGAAATATAATGTTTTGAAAATTGTAATCCCTTACATGACTCGTTACAGGGGAAAAGTATACAGTAATATATTACTGAGTAGTGACATTATTGTCCAACAGTGTCTCCCTTAGACTTCAGTGGTACCAAAGTCTGGCACCAAGCAGAGTATTGAGTGTTCATAGTGCTATAATGACCCGTAGTTCCTATTTAATTTCCTTGAAACAAAATAGGAATAAACATGAAAACCAAACATATCTACATTTTATGAGCTTTGATGAAGAAGTGCCTCTAAGAAAATGAAAGAATAGACTCCTGAGAATAACGCACGGACAGATTTTTCCAAATGTGAGCATTTTCGTATTTGTTCTTGGTCTCCAAATAGCATCTCTCAGTCTGAACTGTGAACTTAGTTTCCTTGAACGCTACCAGGAAGTTCACAAACGTTGTGCTTCTGTTGCCGTAACATTATCTTCAAGTGCATGGCTTGTCTTCATAAAGGACTCACTGATCAGAGTAAAAGGAAAAGAATAAAGCGTTGTTTTCTACAATTCATTTAATTATTCATTGAGAATATTATTTGGTGATGCTTTAAGATGTATTTTTGACTTTCACTCTGTTGCGGTCGCTCCAGCTCTGCACAGAAAATGATTTGTTAATTGCAGCAGTGTGTCTACATCCTCTCGCTCTTCTGCAACCACATGTTGCTCACTTTAATCATGAAGATGACACTACCCTATAGAGTATAGGCTACAGTATGGTATAGAAATGACTATTTATAGTTTAGAGAGTGTTATATATCCAAGTGGAAACTGACAGAAGGGTGAGATGAGCGAAAAAGACAACTACAAAGCCATCTGCTGCTTCAGCACCATGGACAGTGCCATGGATACAGAGCTCAATTACACCTCTTCTGAACTGGAAGAGATGCAGCTTGTTTCAGTTTTTCCTTGAGAGGACGTCATAACATGCTGCGTGCACCAGCAAACGGGCTAAGCAACATGTCGCTTGTTTGAAAAATCCACTTTCACTTTTGCTATTTTTTGTGGAGTTTTGCACACGTGCTTCACCTCCAACCTATTTCTTTGTTTCTTTGGTTTGCTTCCCCTCATCAAACCAGTCAACAGGGATAATGATAGACTCATTAACGATGTAGAAAAGCAGCACATCTTTAATCTATAATCCACAGCACCCTTTTTTATGAAAATATCCTCAAAAACAACTTGAAAAGAAAGAAAGAAAAGAAAAATGGGGAGCTGTTGGGAGTTATAAGTGGATAAACTGAAATGATATAGGAACAAGGCTGATTTAAGAAAATTACATTAATTATGAACAGGGCTGCAGGGTTACTTTAAAAATGTATACCAATATACAGTTACAGTTAATTACTTGTTAAAAAATGTAGTTAGTAACTGAATCCAAGTATCATAATATTGAAATAATGTAACTTGAGTGCATTACCATTACTGTTGTATCACCTCAGTATAAAATACAGTGAGCCTAATGTAATGTTTTATGTTCTTTGTTAGGTTTATTAGTTTGTCGGACTGTTGTGGTGTTGGGAGGCTCATGAGGTGTTTGTGTGTGCACTGCACATGGTTGTTTGTTTGTTTGTTTGCTAATTTACTTATTTATTCAGGATCTCCATAAGTTATTACCTCAGGAACAACGCTTCTTCCTGGGGTCCACACAAAAGACAGGACAAGACATTCAAACATCACATTATAGGCAGTACATGATATCAACAAGTAAAATGAATTTAAAAAACAATAGTTCCCTCACATTTCATAGTGTCCCCTCAGTAGTAAATGTTTAAGGCAAATCATCACATTAGCAAGAAAATCAAATATTGTAATAATAACCGCATAATACTGGTAGTAGAGCATATTACAACATTGTCTGAGTTCGTAACAGAAGTGTAATAAATCTTTGCAGACAAAATCTCAGCCTAAACTGATTTCTTTCTGAATTCCCTTAAAACTGATCTTACTGGTACTCTGAGTTAACTGTACTGGTAGTTTATTCCAGGTTGAGATTGCTCTCTTCATTACAGTTTTCTTTAAGGCACTGGGGTTTGTTAAGGGTAATGTGTATCATCTGGTGATAATATCTATTGCTGGTGTGTGTTAGCTGTGAATATTCTTAAGGCACAAATGTGTCTGGACCAGGCTGCGTGCCAGTCTCTCTTCCACCTTCAGCCATGACAGCCTGGCGTGTGTCCCTTCCACACTGTCTCTCACTGAGGAGTGCAGAGCAAAGCGGGCAGCTCAGTAGTATATCGTTCTTTATTTAAAAATATATTTTAAAATTGTAATCCTGTTTATAATACCCGTTTTTTTTACTACAGCTTTTTGGATCTGTGCAAATATCACACATCCACAGTGCTGACTGTTTCAAGACAGTGATTAAATAAATGTCAGAGGGAGGCTGTGTTCACATGCTAGGCTGGGGGGGTTAATTTATAAAAGTACTCCAATACAATTAGTAATTACAAGTATCACAATATTAGGGTAATGTAACGTGATTACTTCCCATTACTTTTGAATTAGCTCAATACCAAATATGGTGAAACTGTTTAGCTTAATGTAATGTTTTATGTTCGTTGTAAGGTTTATTGTTTGTCCAACTATTTCATCTGTTGTTGTGTGCAATTTATTGATTGATTGATGATTGATGATTGATTGAATGTCCATCCATTTTTTCAATAAAGGACATCATAAAGAAAAAGATTATTTGCAGTTTCACTGAGATCAGAGTGGTGTTGTGAGACTAAAATATATTTTTTTCAAATTGCAGTCCTGCTAATCGTCCCCCTTTTTTATGAAACAGTAATTTGATTACATCTGTTTTATCTGTAACTACAATGGAATAGAGTCACCTTTTTTTGGTATCCAGATTATGTAATCCTGTTACATGTAAACTCCTCAGGCCTGTTCACATGGTTAAACAATTCTGCCACTGCTGTCACAGCTGCATTTTAACAAGAATATTAGGAATATTTATTTTTATTAGCCATGTAAACAGTTTAGTTGGAATATTGTCTTTTTCAGAATAACGGCAAAAAACCCAGAATATTGTTTGCATGTAAACATGGTCAGTGATGCTGGCAGACATATTCAACAAAACAATCCCTCTGCATTTTGGTCACTTTGCTGACAAGGGGGATGGCGTCTCCTCTCATCCTCCTCAAATCGCCTACTGCCTCTACATACATTGTAAATCCCTCATCAGAGACCCACAGTGCAGCTCTGCAGTTCACCATGTATGGAATCACTCAGTTACAAATGCCTAGTGAAGATGTCTGGAACATCAAAGCAGATTTCATTAACATCATATAACATATATGTAGCCCAGCGGTGGAAGAAACACCCCGTGGAGCAGACCTGGAAGGAGTTAAAGCTCTCATATGCAAATTCCACTCAAGCATTAAAGTTCAGTGCTGGAAGTGCTTCATCTCGTCTTCCATAAACCTTTATAGGATTAACTAAAAATATTCTGTATTCCTGCTGTTCCTTCTGATCACCTCCTCTTTAAGTTGGCTCACTACAAGTCAAAAAAGTAACACTTTTAAGAGCTGATCATATATTTTGGTAGACAAGCTTCAAGGTAAAAAGGGAGATGGTGTCAAACACCAGGTACTCATAAAATGTTGAATATTAGCACTGAACCAAGGTGAACTGAAGGCATGAAAAGCTCATATTTGACTTGAATTGACATGGCTAATACACGGGTCACGAGAATGTATTCAAGATTACTTGAGTAAAGAACAAAGAAGAAATTATTAAGGCATGACTTTGAGGGTCGGTTTTGTGCAGGGGGCAAAATAAATACATAAATCTAATGATAAACCTCCTTGTAAACCCCAGATCAGATCTGTGCACAGCAGGATAAACATGGAGAAACCCTGCCATCTGGCTCACATATGGTTGAAAATCCCATCTCATTTTAGGGTTCCTGTGTAAATCCAGTCATTGATCTGATGGCAAATGATCTGCTCCAGTGCTTTAATGAGAATCCTCCTTAACTCCTTTCACTGTTGCACCAAATGGTGTCAGTGTAGAGCCGGTCAGGCCTGAGCCAACAGACAGACAGACCGACAGACAGACGGATGGAGAGGGGTGAATTAGCATGCAGCTTTCCAAATGAGCAGACCTGAGAGTTCATCATGGAGCTAAAAGGGCCCTCTTATAAGACAGGCAGCTTCCAAAGAGCCTCTGCCTCCCAGATTAGGACAAGGATACGTCAGCATTTCCGGTACGGGGTGTTTTTGAGTGAGTGTGTGTGTGTGTTTTTGAGTGTGTGCAGAAGAAGACAACACTAAGGATAATGGCAGGCCGTAGCTCTTTCTCTCCAGCTGGCCCTCCCCAAACACACATCCTGAATTATGATTTGCAAATGACAAATGGATCACTAATACAATTCATGAATTATGTAGTTGTCATGGCGACATTAATCAAAAAGCAAGCCCCTTCTCTCGGCTCCGAACATTGTGTTTGTGGAATTGAGATGCATGACGGGGGCTGCACACCGAGCCGCCTGAGTGAGCGCAGGGCAAAGCGATAGCAAGATATTGGTTCTGCCAGTCACTCAGAGGCTTATTATGAGTGCAATGCAACAATCACACGCCCTCAGGCACACAGACAGACAGCACCCACAGACAAAAACTGAAGGGTAAGGCTTTAAATTCTCAACGGATGAGCCTCACACTGCAAGAGCATTCACAGTTTGTCTTTTGTTTTTTTGTCATTTATAAACCACTGCGCACTATCAAGAAATTCTTGAAAATGGGCACTTGAAAAGAAGGATGAATAAAAACACAGGAAAGTGATTTGACCTTTGTTTATTCAGCAGGATCTCTCACTGAAATATACTGGCATTTTTTTCCCTGCAAGGATGACAAGCAGCAGCAGCTCGAAATCAGTCAAAGAAAACAAAAAAAAGCCTTGGAGAAAAATTTTTTTAAAAACGAGAGGAAAGTCTTGGCACAAAATGAGTGATTAAGTGCCATCTCCACCCCTGATTCCTAAAGCGATGAATGATGGATGGTTGCCTTGGTTGACATCGCAGTTGGATCTCCAGAGTCCGCTCAGCTGCTTAATTATTGAGCACCTGAGGGGTGTAACACTATCAGAGAACATCGCTTTTTCAACCCTCCTTTTCAGTGTTTTTAGCCTTTCTCCTCCTCTTGCTCTCTTTGTGAAGACTTCTCTTTCTACACTCAGCAAAACTATAAACCCAATGCTTTTGTTTTTGCTCCAGTTTCTCATGCGCTCAAGTAACAGGACATCTGCACACACAAAATCTTTATTTCTCTCAAATTTTGTGCACAAATGTGTTAGTGGGCACTTCTACTTTGCAGAGATAATCCATCCACCTGACAGGTGTGGCATGTACAGATGCTTATTACAGTTTTCTTAATTGCTTTGGCTCATTTGAAATTGTCTTAACGTTCTCTAAACTGTACATGCGATTGTCATACCTGTTTCACGGGACATCACAACTCTATTGCACATCTGCAGAAAGTAGTGAGTCATCCAAAACATTTAACTTGTCCTTCAAAACAGTTATTGTCAGTGAATTGGTCAATGCCACCAAAATGAAAAGTTATTTTGTCATTGTGTGTGCCTGCTGCTTAAAATGTTTAGATGTTTTTTCACCATGGCAGTCAACCCTGGAAATGTTTCTTTAATAAAAATCTCTGTTTTGTTCTACAGTTTTGTTGACAATGAGTGCTTACTGCTCAACACAACGATGCCAGTTTTGTCAAGCTGAATGTTTTTGTGCACTGAACTTTTCAGATACCACACAGTAGCAATGCGCTACATGTACTGTGAACAGAAAATTTACCTTCGATCAAAGTCCTACAGCATATACAGTGAACAGAAAGTTTGCCACAAGAAGTAATCCATACCTAAAAACAAAACAAAAACCCCGCAACAATGAAAAAGCTGCAGTAGTTTAGCAAAAAACAACAGCTTGTAGCAATAATGTTCTCATCTTCCTGGTAGACATCCTGTCACTTTTGTTGGTCTGGCAAAAGATCAGATGTTTTCCATAACTGCGATTTCTAGTTCATTTGTTAATTTAGCAGACATTACAAACATAGAAACACACGTCATAGATGTTTATGGAATATACATGTATAACTTGACACATTTTGATAACTGCATGGATCATTTTGCATGTGATGGTTCAAACAAAGTTGTGAAGGGTTTTTGAGAGTACGACAGAATCAAATCATCATTGTGCAAACTGTGGTCAACTGTACATACTTGTTTGCACACAGGTGCCAAAACGTGCAATTTTCTTGAATGAATGACAAATACAAATCTCTACTAACTGTTCTCATTCCACAATTGAGCCAAAGTGCATCAAGAAAAGACATTTATTCACACTGAACTATGGATATTTCACAGAGGGCTATAGACAGCTTTTTTTGTATCTGTGTTCCTATGTGAAATAGCCATAGTTTAGTGCCTCTCAAATGTCTTTTTCCACATGCACACAGCTTTTCCTTTGCATTTTAGTCTTTTGTCTCCACTCAAATGGTGTTTTAGGTCACTAAAATAAGAGCTTTTTGAAAATTCCTGCCAAGATGAGGATATTTCAATACTCCGTTTTCACTGTTGTCGTGTAGTCAGGGAAACCAGAGTACTTAGCCTCTAACATCAGATTGCAGCCTCTTATTTGACAATCCATGCTGTTATCTCATCCGTTTACATGAAGGGCTATTTTGTGGAGGGGGAGGAATGGCGAGAAAACTTTTAAATGTCTAGATCGGCCTGATCAACCTCAGTGAACCTCAGCATCTGCATGTGGAGGGAGCAACAACAAAAATGGATGCACATAGTATTACCTGAGTGACTTCGACCCGTAAGCTGATAGAGATATGAAGCAGGAACCCCCCTCTACATACACTGCTTTGAATATTTTCCCATTTACTATTTACCCATAGCTGCTAAGTCAACAGTAGCTGTAGTATGGCTAAAACTAAGTGTGCTCACCTCACCCTCTGCACTTTCACCAGTGGAGAAATACAAATAACATAGCTAATTGGCCAATATGTTGGAATAACAGGTAATTAACTAGTTTGCTATTGTGGATAGGTGCAGCACAGTGAGCAAGCTACTCAATTAAAATATGTCTGAAAATAAACCTTAACAGGGGTCCTGCACCCCTCTTCAGCAGGGGTCTTGGGCTAATGCATGACTATCCTGATAAGTTGTTTCAGCGACCAACAAGTCTGTAAAGTCATCACCAGCTTCCTGCGTCCAGACGTCAGAACACCCACTACAGAGCCCAGAGTCGAGGATCTTATCTTCAACTTGTACTAAACTGAGATTTGCTCTGAAACAGTGTTAAAAAAGCTCATCTGGGTGGAGATCGTTTTGGTTTTAAAATGCTGTTTTTAAAAATACTCACGTACGTGTGGACTCTTATGATCAGTCGAATGTACCCCTGTGCAATAATCATGTTGTTTAATCATCATCTATATGCCACATCTGTCAGCTGGATGAATTATCTTAGCAAAGGAGAAGTGCTCACTAACACGGCTTAGAATAAATTTACAAAAGTCTGTCTTGCTTTTTTCTAACCAAGAAGACTCTCTATGCTGCTGTATATCTTTCCTCATCAACCCCCTCTGAACCATTTACCTCCAGTCCTTCCCTGAGCTGGAGCTATCAAATTTTAATGACTGTGTCTTACTAAAGAGCCTCCAGCGACCGAAAAACCTCGCTTAAACCACTTAGTCCACTAACTGAACAGGCTAGGCATCCTAAACACTTTAGAGGTGCGTTAGATTTTTGTTTGCTGCTTGCCTCTGAGATGAATTTGTGCAAATATCAACTGAATCCAAATCAAGCATCTTTTTTTTTTCATCTCTTCCCAGGCTCGTTTCTGCAGCCTAGCTGATTTAGAATCAGTGCACGCCACAGAAACTTCACTTTGGGTTAATAAAAAGTTGTAATTCATGGATTGTTGTTAGGCATTTTCTCCCAGCAGAGGCCCCCGGTTGGGCAGACACCAAGACAAGAGAGCGGTGAGGTGATCTTTGATCGAGAAGTGGTGGTGTAATTCAATTAATTATATTTTGCTCCAGGCAACAGAAGTCGGGGAGGGGGATCATTGAGAGGGAACACAATACAACTTAGGTGGAAAAATAACAAGCGAGTGGAGTGTATGCGCACACACACCGGCTGACCCTGCAACCTCGCCTCCTCACAAAACTGTCAGAATCTCTGTGCTTTCAGCGGGCTTTTACTCAATGAGGTTAGCCCAAAGGTGAGTGTGTTCATCTATAACCTCCCTCCATCCATCTCTCCATCCCTTCCTCTTTACCCCACACACTCCCCTCTCTCCTCTATTTCATCATCCGCTCTCTCTGCTCTGCCTCGCTCGGGATCGTTCCTCCTCTCCTAACAGTTTGTCCCTGCTGCTCCCCTCCCTCCTCCTTCTCCTCCTTCTCCTCCTCCTCCTCCCTCATGCACTCCCTTTCTCTCTCCTAGTGTATTAAGGGGCTTTGACGCTCTCAGTAAAAGCTGATTTATTCTCTTGGTGGTATCGATCGGTTTCTGCATTAAAGATTATAATTCATTACCCCGGCCCCTTTTAATACATTAAACACTCAAAATAAAAATAAAATAACCCCCCCTCCTCTCCCCTCCCAGACTCCCCGTGTCTCGAGGGTGCGGGAAAACACTCTTGTCGAGACGTCCGGCCTGTCGTCCCGGGCCCCTGAGCTGCAGCTGTGTGTGTGTGTGTGTGTGTGTGTGTTTCACCGACTCAGATATAGAGATACTCACAGGAAAACACTCCTCCTGTCACACATACACTCATGCAGTCTGATACACTTTAGACAAGGGTTGCAACGATGTGAAGTTTCACAGTATTATTAAGGCCTGAGTGCCGACCTCGCCATGAGGACACTATTGAAACTGAAATTCTTCTTCTTATTATTATTATTGTTATTATTGTTATCATCATTATTATTATTAGCAGTTACAACCACCCTTAAATGTCCAGTGTGTAAGATTTATGAGGATTTATTGGCAGAACATGACAGGAATGGAACATAATATTTATGAGTATGTTTTTATTTGTGTATAATCACCAGAAAATAAGAATCGTTGTGTTTTCATTATGAGCTATTTATATCTTCAGAGGACACATCCTCTTCCATGGAGGCCGCCATGTTGTACCTGCACGTTCCGTAATTAAATAGCTCATTCTAAAGTAATGAAAACAAAACTACGTTCTCCTACAAGCTGGGAAGGGGAGGGTGAGGCGAGCGGTATCGAGTTGGTTGATATCTACAACCTCACTGTCATAATTTCAAGCTGTTCTCGTGCTGTGACTCTTGGGCAGAAGTTCTCAACCTTTTCTTTGTAAAGGCCCCTTACAAGATAGAAAATATACACTTGTTTGATTACAGTTTTTCTCAGCCGCTTTGGTACATATCTCAGATCAGAATTGAAATTCTCAAAACTACTTGTTCAATCTTCAAATCATTGTGCCACTTGTGCACACCAAAAAAGCAGTTTCTCATTTCTTTGAACAAGCCGCAAATGCTTTGGTACATCCATGAAATGACTGTGTACAATTCTCTGCTGTTTCCTACATTATCAATTGCTTATGTCATGTTGATCAAAATGTATTATCATGGGTCTCTGTTGAATAGTCTCACCCCCCACAACATTTAGGCATTAGTTCATCACATAAGTCTTTACATGCAAAATGGTTGAACAAGTTCTCATAATATGTCAAGCATATTTCTATACATTTCCATTTTAGACACTCTCTAAAGGGATCTCATCCCTGAACAAGAGAGGGTTCAGATTGGAGATAATTTGCCAAAGTATGTGATAGTTTGGGACAATGTTAGTTTGCATCGCTCATCATCAGGCAGTGGTTTGAGACCCACAACAGGATGCTGATGGAGTTCCCTTCACCCTACTCCCCATTCCTGAACCCCATTGAGGATTTTTTCTCAGCATGGAGATGGAAAGTATATGATCTCTGCCAGATACATAGATGACCCTTCTGGCTGCCATGGATGCAGCGTGTGATGACATCACAGC
>JAJHUR010121983.1:1291-24839 GCA_027495735.1 Lutjanus campechanus | reverse complement strand
GGTTATAGCCGCTGGTCTGACCACCGAAATGAATTTGTGTAGGAGGTGATACAATTTGCATATTTTCCTAATGCACAGGGGGTCTGCCTGCTCCTAAATGCTGTTGTGGGCTGTCTTCAGTCACCTCTAACGGCAAAAAGCCTCCTCCAGCCTCTCCAAAAGTCTGACAAGACCCGGACACTGATTGTTACGTTGATGGATTACTGATGGGAGTGTGTGTGTGTGCGTGTGTGTGTTCCCTTCAGGTGACTCTAGAGCAGAGCACACTGACAGGTGACTGGCAGATAGACTGATTGATGGGAGTTAAAGTGTGTGTGTGTGTGTGTGTGTGTGTTTATGTGTGTGTGTGCAGGCCACAGTGACTCAGGAGACAATTTTTTGATGGTAATATACTAAAAATCATTCAGAACTAGAGTTATGACTCTTTATGCACAGTCCACATCTCAGACTCTTTGTCTTTTGTTCCATCAAGTCCTTTGTGACATGAAGGGCTGCAACTAGTGATTATATTCATTGTTGATTAATCTGACCTTTATTTTTATGATTAATTGATTAATCGCTTTGTCTGTAAGAAAAATCTGTGAAAAATGCTCATCACAAGTTCCCAGAGCCCAGAGTGATGTCTTCAGATTGCTTCTTGTGTCCAACCAACAAAACCCAAAGACGAAGGAAAGCAGCAAATCCTCACATTTAAGAAGCTGGAACCAGCAAATTTTTGCTTGAAAAATGGCTGAAATGATTAACTAATTTTCTTTTGAGTTACTAATATTAACCAGTAATATGTATTGTATATGCTATGTATTCAGTGAAAGAACAGCACAGTTATTTTGAACTGGATTCACATTCACCAACGTTCAACATTCAGTGAACTGCGCGAGAGTAAAGCAAATTCTGGCAATGTTGTCATCATGATTTTGGATCAGTACCCAAATATTGGTAATATTGTAAATAGAGGTGAAACAATTTGCCAGTTGATTGGTTAATGGATCAACTGAAATTTAATCAGCAACAATTTTGATAGTTGATTAATCGTTAAAGTCATTTAACCTGATTAACTTTAACAAAAAATGTTAAATATTTGCTGTTTCTAGCTTTTCAAATGTGAGGATTTACTGCTTTTCTGTTTTTCATATGATTTTAAATGTATTATATTTGACCTTTTGACTGGATATTGGTTGAAATAAGGCATTTAAATATGTCACCTCGGGCTCTCAAAGCTTGTTAGAATCCATGGTCAGTATCTTTTAGTCATTTTATAGTAGGGCTGCGTGATATATTTCAGTCTATATTGATAATGTGTAACAGATCATTTTGAATTTAATTGCCTTACTTTGAATTTAAGTACTTTCTTTATCAAAGCACAGGTAATAGTATTAATAGACTTTTAAAGAGAAACTCAAAAACTGCCATATTGGTGAGCCGACTTCCTTTTTTTAAATCACCAATTTCCTCACAGTCTACACTCATTTTCAAACTGATGTAGTGTGTATTGCAGATACATATCACTCTTGTTTTACTGCACATTGTATAGGGCATCTGTGCAATTACTATGTGTCAGGCATTTGTGCAATAATTTTTGTAAAGGACTTTTCGGAGTCACTTTGGTAATGCATCTGTGCAGCACTTGGATTTAGTGCATTGTGCAGTTCTCTTGGGTGTTTGCTGTTTTGGCTGTATGGATCTGGGGGTGGTACTGTATGTTAATTGTAATTTGATTGTACGTGTGTGTGGCTGTGTCGCCTGTGTTCTCTGGAACGTCCAAGACAAATTTCTTCCAAGGGAGACAATAAAAGCTAATCTAATCCAATCTAATCTAATCACAGGCCTATTTCATAGAGACATTTCCTAAGAAAATAACAGTCCTACTCCATAATGTGTTTGTCACATTTGCGTGTGACTGTTGGTGATTTCACACAACATTTAATCTAACAAGGAGTTGGTGATATGGCCACTTAGGAAAAAAAGACACTATTAATCATTAATGTGTATATGACTTTCAGGCAGGTAGAGACATTCATAGTTCACCGGACTCTTTTTATGACCAGGAAAAGACAATATTTTAGCTCTACTGTGGTAACCAAAGTTTCAGATGATATCTAGTTTTATAGCTGACTGTTTATATAATCAATATTGAAGGATAAACGAGGTAGAGTTGGGTTTACTGTAGCTGAATAAGAGCTATTAAATAAATAACACACTTGTGCAGCAGGCGGATGAATAAATGACAAATCCTTTGCTTGACGTGTCTTTTTGTTTCCTTCAGGTCAAAGTGACACAGGAGCTGAAAAACACACACACAGAGCAGATGACAAGACTGCACTTTAAACACCAGACTGAATGTGACCTGCTGGAAGACATGAGGTATGGACACATCTGCATCACATGCGTGCGCTGACAGCTCAGAAGAGCTGAGGAATACACCCGCCAACTGCCAGATGATTTTAAATCTAGTCATCATTGCCGACTGTGATGTGCACGCCATGCACAAAAAAGAAAGAATGAAACATCTAATGAGTGATGGAGGAGTGGTATGGGAAAAAAAGAGGAGGAGGAGGAGGAGGAGGAGTACTGTCATATTCCAGTTTTTGGAGAAGGACAAAGGGTTGGGAAAATGACGAAGGAATTTCCTGCTGCCCTCTTCCTGCTCTCCGACTCCGTTTCTTTCTTCCTCTCTTTCTTCTTTTTTCATTCTGTATCGCTCTCTGTCATCTTTCCCCTTCTCCCTCGATTCCAGTTTTTTTCCATCTCTTTTGCTCTGACAATCTTTTTGTCTGTCTCCATATCTCTCTTTTTCATTTTGGCTGAGCTCTGTTTACTCGTGACGTGTGTGAGTCTGGCAGTTTTCCCTTTTGGATTTGGCAATGGGAGGAAACCCTGGTTCCTTCACACGCTCTCATTTTCAGTGTTGACTAAGCATTGATTATTTATGACAGCAAACTCTCTAATACTGACTGCTTCTCTGCCTCCATGCCTGTCTTTCTCCCTCTTTCTCAATTTCACACTTTCTCCACCTCTCCTCTCTCTGAGACTTGCCTCTCTTTCTCCCCCTCTCACTCCTGGGGGCAGCTCCAGCTGTTTGAGAACAGATTGCCTTGTTGCTGCTGGGTTTTGGAAAGTGAACAAGGCCCCGGTCTCACTTGTGGGAGGGAGGGAGAGCCAGTTTAGCATATGCAACCACAATGTGTTAGTTCTTTCAGTCAGTGAGGGATGGAGCTACATGCCACTGGGTAAATATCTTCAAATTGGCTTTGTCATCCTCATGGTTGAAAGGCGCTTCCTGCAGTGTTTTCTCAGTACGTTCCTATAGCTTTTAATGTTTTGTAATTATTTCTGATGACACATTCTCATGGTGGTAAAATCAGGAGCAGCGGGGCGGTGCAGCGATTAGGGAGGCTGCCTTTTTATTGGGAGGCCTGGACTCAAGCCCCTGCAGCAACAAGCATCTGCTTTGTCAATGTGTCCTTGAGCAAGACACTGAAGTCCCACTATATTTTCTGTCGGTGATGTGGCTTTCATCTGACTTCACTGTAGAGATATTTTTTTTGTGAGATCATCATAAAACAGGCTGGCTTCTTAAGTTCTTATGTACTAATAAATGGCCTTAAAGTATTAGCCCAAATAGTCTTAAATTCCTGTTTGGGAAGATCTTAAATAGGAATTTATTGAATGCTGTTGGCATGGTCTAAAATTCCCTCCAAGCATTTAATCTTTGGTAAAATCAACAAGAGTTGAATTTGAATGCTTCTGTTTGCAAACTTTGTCCCATGGTGACCACCGTAGTGTCTACCTAATTTTAACCTTTCCCCTGTTCTTCCATTTAGCCATTAATCTCCATTATTTCAGTCTCATCACTGTGATTGCACCCGTCAGCTTGAACTTGTGATTGGCATGATGCGTTTCCCTGGCACATTCCCTATTCAGAATATAAATGCAAGGAATGATTTTGGCTAAATAACGTGTAGAAAACAGTGCTGGGTAAATAACTGGCCAAATCCACCAGTATTTGGGCAAAAGGCGAGCTGATAAAAATGGAGCAATCATTAATACAATTTGCATGAGATAGTTGACTCGTAGCCGTCTGAATCGCAATTGAATAGAAATGCGAAGTGCCTTGAGATTCCCACCCTTACTTGATAGAGCCTTATTTCAGACTGTGGCTCTAGGACAATTATAGTGATTAATCTTATTGAGGACAATATGTTTTCTTACAGAAAAAAACATATTTGGACAAATGTTCTTGACCAGTTATTGTTATTTTGCCTTACTCATAATATTTACTCAGAGGGGTGTGTGTGTATTTTCACATTTAATGTTTAGTTTTATTGCAAAATTGGTCTTAGATTTAATCTAAGCTTTTTAAAATTTTAATAAGAAAATCTTAAAAAGTCTTACATTGAACTTACTGATACGTGTACCTTCAGATTCAAATTTACATCAGAAGCAAGATGGCCCTTCAATACACACTGACTTTGACAACCGAAAGTGTTGTCAGAACCAGCTGTTTTTTCAGCAGAGCAGTAGCTGAGGTGCTAAAAGCTAGCAGCTGGCCAAACTGTCAACTGTCTTCACCAATACATCTGAAAATACTGATCTGTTGACATGTAGCCCACATGATTCTTCTCTTTTTTTGCCCATCATGCCCACTGCAGCTTTATAGAGACGTAGTTAAACAGGAGAGCTACACTTTATTGAGACATGAAACTATAGCTCTATAGTAACATGCGTCCCTAACTGGCCACACTGTAATGTTATTAATGCAGCTGGGATTTCCACAGGAAGAAGAAATTATTGATTTGTCCCCACCCAGGGTCAGAATGCAGAGTTGATAACTGCAGTGATGCCTGCAAACAGTCAGTAAATGGCCCACAGCAGGAATAGCAGGTTGGCTGACAGTGGGACATGTACAGTAATGCTAATTGATTTATACTATCCCTGTAAAAACGCACTTTTGAGAGATCTGGAATAAAACTACAATGCTGAAACTGTTTCTGTGGATTTGTAGACTATGTAGTTGCCTTGGCTAGACTTTGCTAAGGTGCTCATTTCATGTCAACTAAATCACCTCCTAAAATCATCGTTAAAATAGCTGGACCCTGCAGGACAAGTAAAGTGTGGCCCAGTAATGAAACACATACACGGTTGACAGACGCACATTTTGCTGCGTAAAGCCTACAGTCCATTTTAACTCTTAAATCCCAAAATCTGCTCTGAGGTTATTTACCCTAATTAATCCACAGGCTGGCTTTAATCAACACACACACACTCAAACATGCATACGTTCACAAGTTGTATGCTGTGGTGCATTCAGCCTGTGTTTTTACCAATTATAAAAGGTAAAAGGGGAAAGATAAAGAAACAAAGAATGATAGAAAAGGGAAAGGAAGAGAGGCAGGCAGAAAGAAAGAAAGAAAGGGAAAGGGCAATGTATTTAATCCTCTGGGAGTACATTTTAGCTGGACTAGTCTTAGGAGAGAGGATAAGAGAAAGAGAGAGAGAGAGGAGAAAACGATGACGAGTTGGTGTACTGAGGGAGTCAACTTGGTGTCCTCAATCCAGCTAAATCCCCCATACCCTTATGTCTGCCTCCACAGTTAGGCTTCACACACACACAAACGCACACACATATCACCCGGTATAAACCATAAAAATAGGCACGTCTCAAACATACTTGGATTCACCTCATGCACATTTGGTAACACTGACAGCTTTCATACACCCAGTTACCCTTCCTTTGGCACACTTTACCTTAACAGTGGAGCTGTAACACAATTTCAATATTGCATTTGTGTTGTCTTGTTTTTTTTCTCCCAAAGATTTGGATGAGTGAATGAAACCAAGTTGTAAAAAGGTCTGCTATAAACTATGCACTGTGTTTACAGTGTATGCACAATGATGATGGACTTTTTGCAAAGGCTGCACTGACTGCATCAGGGTAGCCAGATCTGTGGAACAAAACCAGCCCAATGGCTGATCAAAACCAGCCCAAAACCTGCCCAAAACCTGCCCAATGGGTAAATAAAACCAGTGCTGACAGGCGGATAGCATGGACATGTTGTATTAGTGTGTGTTTATGTGGGCATGCATGTGATATGTGCCAGGTCCGTGGGTGTATGTGTTTATCTGGGCTGACAAAACATAGCAAAATGTTTATTTAAACGGAAATGGTGGCGTGTTTAACACTGTGTTGTGTATGCAAGGGCACTGCACTGCAACGCCTTTTTAACACGGTGGGTTTTAAATACATGTCACTTTTGACTGAGTAACACCTCTGACACACCCACGAAACAAGAGAAAACGTACCTGAAACCCTATTGAACACTGTTGCGCACCGTTTTGAGGGAACTTGTTCAATCCAGAAACCGTAGCAAAGTGGTGCATCGTGTTTTCAGATTGAAAGCGCTCAGTCAGTTTGGTAGGGTAATTATTTTATTTAAAATATGGATGTGTATATATAGATATTGTTAATGTAATTTGCATGCAAAATAATTGCACCTGACCAGCAGACAAAAAAAGAATGATTCTGCTGCAACACTCGGTTGCCCAGTTGCGGCAGAAAAACACAGACCTGGCAACCTTGGACTGCATTCAAATCTGTTGCCAAGATAAGCAAAATATTGTGCAGCTTACCCGCCTCTGTGAAGATGGTTTTGTTGTGAGAGAACTTGTTGTGATGTCGTAATGTATGATTTTCAAATTTACCATAGTCCAGGCTAGGGTTTAGCCATGTGTACAATTTTCCAGTCAGTCACCATCAGCCCATCAACCAGTAATTGCTGGTATATTTGTGCAAGTGTATGTGCCCCCGCACCTCCTCCCTAGTTTCAGGTGGGAGATGTGTGTGAGCTGCTAGTTGACTATGTTACATACGCTATGTATATTTGCTGCGTCCATTTGTTATGTCCGTTGACAAAATAAACAAAATGAACTGAAGATACAATCGTGCACCTTCTGTATTCAGGTTTCTCTCTTTTACTGAACTGAGCACTTAATTGCCTCATTAACTCGTCGTAAAACACCCTTCATTCAAACTCCACAGAAAAACAAAACTCACCAAAACAGTCACTGTTAGTCTTTTCACTGTCCCAGCAATCCCCAGCTCTGGTTTGGTTGAATTAAATCCTTAATTCACCATGTTAGATGTGAAAATATTCTGGCTCTACAGACTGTTTTCCTCTCACTCATTCTTTGGCTCATTAGATGCGTACTGTGCCACTGTGCGGTCATTCACAACACAAATCTCTCCCCAAAAAGTGATGGACACTAATCACAGATAACTGGTATATTCATCCAATTTCCCAACCCAAAGTCTAGACAGAGTGCTCCATGAAGACTCTACAAAGAGCATCATTGATTGTGCAATTGCGGAAATGACAGTCGTTAAAAAACAAAGGATGAAAGTACCAATTTTTGCTGGTGCCCAAACTGGACTGGACTAGAACTGAGGCCCTGATGTGATTTAGGAATTTACCCCCCACGTCTGCGTTTTGTGTGGTGCATTTGCATGGGATAAATGGAATTTGTGTTTCACTCAAATTTATTGACCAAATCCTAGGAATTATCTGCAGATATCATTAAAACCTAATGGGTCTCCATGCTGAGTAGCTAGATGAGCCTCCTCAGTTTGAGCCCAAAATGCTATCACAGTCCTCATTAATGCGTTTCACTGCAGCCTCCATAATTTAGGAAGCAGAGGAACAGAAAATCAAGGACTGATTGTAAAAAAAAGACTCAAATTAATGCAATGCTGATTCACACCCTCCTAATATAATTAGGTGGCCTCTGTATTTGGCAAAATGACACACAGACAGTCTCTGCTGTTATTCAAAATCACAGGAGGACTCCAGGTAATGCTAAACCCAGGGGGAGAAGATGAAGGGGAAGATGACAGGGTTCTTTCTGTCTCAAAATTAGTCAATGGTGATTCATGACCTACTTAGCCTTTATTTAATTTCATTAAGAAAATATATTTAATTATGTGTCACATCCCAAGCACATAGCCGAGGCGCCGTTTGCCTACAACCATCAAAAAGCATGTTTCTGTTTAGTCTAAATAATAAAGTGGGTCCGGTAGGTTCAAGGCAGTCACATAATAAATGTTGCTAATAAGAACAAAACCAAACCATGTCAGCTGTAACACAAATGTTCCTCAAAGCCATTTATTTACAGTATCTGGTACGCCAGACTAACTCTGAACACATATTCTTACAATTTAATGCTAATGTAATGTTCCTGCAGTGAATCCTGCCTTAGGATGCTCATGTTGGTCTGCATTTGTTGAGATTGTGTCAGAGAGTTGATTCAATTGTGGGACCATTTTTGAGACTGTAGTTTGTGTTGCTGTTGGAGTGGAACTGCATTAGACTGAAAGAGTTTCTTTTTTTTCTGTTATTTTGTCCAGGGGGAAAGCAGCATTTTCAGGGTTTGTATAATAGAAACCATGATGCTCAATTAACTCCAGTCGCTGTCAGAGCAATGGCAACAGACACAATTTTCTCTGATTAATTAACCATGGCAGAGAACTAAGCAGTCAGTCAGTGCAGAAGCTTTATTCGGCGACTGATTTCAAGTGTTTCACTTCAGATTATCTTAGATTGTGACAAAGTGACATCCAGCAGCCTTAACTGAGATCTCTCTTCTCTTTAGAGACGTGTCAGTAACCACAGCTGCTCAGAAAAATATAGTAGTTTGCTGCAATGTAATGGTCACGCTCCTTCTGTTTGTCTTGAGAGGGAACGATTTCTGGTATCTTGGTCAACTCTTTCTGCTCCTGTTGCTATTTCTGATTTTGTTGCAGCAGAAGAATGATGTGTTGGGACTAGAATTATCTTTTCCCATAACCCCTACCACATGAAAGTCAAGGCACAGAGATTATTACAGCGCAAGGGTGGCTTGCCTGACAAACTACATGATTCAGACCCCAATTTTAAACTTGATTTAGCCCTAACAACTGATTTTTCAAGGTTTACTGATTTGTTGGGGTTTGTACATAACAAACGTCTTTTCTTTCACCTGGAGAACAAGAATGTTAGGCCAGGGCATCAATGCAGTACCTCGTTATAATGATGTTTTCTTACACATTTTTCCTTCTTCAAAATATCGCAACTTGGTTCTGGTTTTGCTTTTTGGATATTTGACTTGGCTATATTGCAATTCGGATAATACTGCGATAAATTGTGCAGCCCTTATTGTGATGCTGTAAGAAAGGTAATATATCTTTGCATGAATCTCAATATCACGATACAGTCTTTTTGAGAATCGACAAAGCAAGTATCACAAAACATTATATTGCAGTATTCTAGTTTATAGATATTTTCTTACACTTTTTCTCAGGCTTTAGCAAAAAAAAAAAAATTAGACAGGAAGTGGTGGGATGGGTTTGCATAACGCTAACCCCCTCAATGCTAGCCCACAGCCCTTTAGAGAATGAATTTATAATAGTCAGATTGAAATGCTTACATTGACTTGAGTCTTTTCAATTTGTTGCTTGCAAACTATCAATTGTATTATATTCTGAATTAAAACAAAATAGTGAATGTTTTTATCTAATTGTCTGCTTATTCTTGGAGTGGAGAAACTGCAGTGAATCTGCTCTATTGTGCCTTGTGGTGATCACGCAGTGTGAAAACATGACCACCCTCCTCCGCCTCTGTCTCAGTCTGTGACTCATGTTGCTTATCCTGTTGTCGCTGAGCTCAGGCTGCGTCCTGTAAACCATTGATCTCAGCTGTTTTCCCACGTTTGATCATCCCCTCTCTCTCTGCCTTCACACACATACAGCGCATACACTTAGTGTCCACTCAAAAGCACTTAAGTATTTCCTGTCAGACACACACTCATCTGGGCATTTTCTTTCGCCCTTTCGTCTTCATGCACAGCTGATGCTGACGCTGCTTTTTGACTCATACAACATACACACAGGATGGGCAGAGTGTTGCGATAGAGAGATGGAGAGGAGTAGAGGAGAAGGAAAGACCGAGAAAGGAGAGTGCGGAAGAGGAAGGGATAGGAGTGGGGAAGGGAGACACAAATGTGAAGGTGGAAGGAGAGTCTAGAGAGGTTTTAAGGATAAATAGACTGTGGGCAGAACAAATGAAGGGAGTGAGGAAAGCAAGCGTATCAAGTCAAGCATCTTAGGAGAAGTGCAGTGTGTATCCCTTCTACACTAACAGATTTTTTACTTAAAGCTAAATAACTGTTCAAGACTTAACCTGAAAGGTCTGTTGTGTTCATTTCCATTCTTACACACAATGTCATACAAACACGCATAGTGGGTTTGGGATTTTTCTAGCAGCTAATTGGGAGTCCATACCTACATATGAGGTCTCTGCTGCATCGTAGCCATGGTAGCATGAAAAGCCTAGACATGTCCAAAAATCCCAGTGAGGATGTGTATTTGTCTGTGCGTGTCTATATGTGGACTGGTGTTGATTTGACTCGTATATTCCAGAGGCCTTTACACAAATATACTGCAGTACTGAGATACCAAAGCAGAATGTGTTTGAGAGAGAGCATTCATATTTTGACATGGGTTGTGTGTGTGTGTGTGTTATGGTGACAGAGCCAGAGACTGGAAAGTGGAGCCTGTGTATGAGTGTAGGAATGGAAGAAACAGATATTATTAAGTATATTCCTCATTTTAAAGAAAAAGCTGTTGCTGCATAATGTCAGCAGGCACTGGGACTTAGTTGGTTGAAGTACCTCTCTAGTAAACATACAAAGCTCCAGTTGTGGATTAGGTATGGGGATGTTTATGTGATTACAATGAGTGTGTCTTGTTTTATGTCATTATGCTTTTGATATTTTTTTGATTTCAAATGTGATTTTCTGACAAATAAGCAACTTGAACATGGCTTTCTGTTTATGTGCCACATGGCGCTGTGGCTTAGTTGGTTAAAGCGCCTGTCTAGTAAACAGGAGATCCTGGGTTCGAATCCCAGCAGTGCCTTTTCCACAGTCTTGTGCAGTTACTGGTGCGGAGATTATGGATCAGGGAAAGGTAAATGTGAAGTGCTCACCTCTTGCCAATTAACTACTAAGACGTACTAACCCCTATCCATGCTGAATTACACCTCCACTTCTTGATGTCTGAACTGCTGTGCAAATATAAAGACTATTGGTTATAAAAAATATACAAGATTGATATACAGTAGTTATCATTATTCAACAGAGTTGCGAGAGTTTGATGTAGTTTCCTCTTTGCCACTCATAAGATTTTACATTGTGGAGTACGGCTGAGGATGAATTAAGTAGTCTCTTGGCTTGAGGGAAGAAGCTTCAATCTTGTGGTGTGGCAGCAATTACTTCTGTGGATCACCGACCTTACAGCAGCAGGGTGAGCAGGCTGTGGCTGAGGTGGGTGGGTGTTTTTTTCTTCTTCTTTTTTTTCTGTATCCTTTGGGCTCTGCTCAGGCGCCTCACCTCCCTGATATCACTGATGCTCGGTAGATGGGTACCAATGATGTTCTTGGAGATTTTAATCACCCGCTGCGGAGTCTTCCTGTCCTGGGCCGTGCACATCACGTACCAATTTGTAATGTTTACAGTCGGGATGCTTTCTGTTGCTCCTTTGTAGAAGCTGGCAAGAATGTAACATGGGAATTTTTGCCCTCTTAGCTTATTTTTAAAAATACAGCCATTTCTGAGCCTTGTTGACCAGGCTGGAGATGTGTGATGCCCATGGCAGGTTTTCTGTGATGCTGATTCCTAGAACCTAAAACTGTTCACCTGCTCCACCTCAGCTCCACTGACAGGGCTGTGTTTCTTTGCCTCCTTTTTCCAAAACTCAACAATCAGCTCTGTGGTTTTGCTGATGTTGAGCAGAAGATTGTTTTCTGTGCACCACTCTGCAAGACTGTTGATAATCCTCCCAAGATGAAGCCTCATCGTTGAATGAAATCCAGCCGATGTTTACGTAAACTTCACAATAGAGTTTTCTAGATGTCGGGGGTTGCAGTTTTGGCTGTACAGTTTTAACAGCAGGGGCTGAGCACACAGCCCTGGGGGTAGAGTGGAGAAGGTGAGACTGCCAAGTCCAGAGTGTTAATTATTATTTATTATAATGATTATATAATAATTATTAATCATGTACAGAAAAACGAAAAAGGTTTCATGCCCTCTGGCTGCTCATCTTCAACTCTGTGTGATATACAGTTTCTGCTAACTAGCTGCTGTTAGTGGGCAACAGAACCGGGCCCAGGACCAAACACAGCTTCCAAGACAGACAGGGAATACAATACTGAGGTGATTTATTTCCTGATGGACACGTAGCTTTACTTGTTACTTAAGTAGTTACTTTAACTGCTAACTGTAGTGCTGTTAGCTAGTGAGCTTGGTTAGACATGTAGTGAAGTTACTTGACTCAGCCCCAGGTGCCAGCAGCCAAACCTGGCAAGAAAACCACCTTTGTACTGTATAAAATAAGATAGAGAAGACAGAACTTTATTAATCCTGAAGGAAATTATAAAGTTATTTCTTTATCTTATTCTTATTTCCTGACGTCAACCCTCTGCATACGATCCCACTCTTGCTGCGTTCACTGGGAACACCCAGTCTGCAAAAAGTCAGCTGAGACCACTGAAGCTGCATGGTGCAGGGGGCATAATACACATTCAGCACTACTGGCTACTGTAAACACCAATCAATATCCCTGACAAGTCCCTCTGTCTGTTTTCACAGGAAACATGAACTTATGCAGAAGCAAGTAGCATTCTAGTTTCCATTTCATGTGGACTTCAGATGTGAAAATTAGCTTTGTTTCATATCATTATACATTAAATATCCTTGGGTTTAGACTGTTCAGCAAGTAAGCAATTTGATCACTACTCTCTGATTGGCTGCCACGTGGCGCTGTGGCTTAGTTGGTTAAAGCGCCTGTCTAGTAAACAGGAGATCCTGGGTTCAAATCCCAGCAGTGCCTTTTCTACAGTTACGTGCAGGAATACTTGTGGGCGTTGTTAATGAGGGTAAAGGTAAATGTGAAGCGCTGACCTCTGGCTCATTAACTACAGAAACCTGCTGATATCTCTCCATAGAGCATTGCATACTAGCCATATCCAAATGCACATGTACGTGTAATGCAGTGCTCCTCAGGCATTTACTCTCACAACTCTCCCCCAAACCTGCATTATTTTCCTTACATAAATCTTACTCATTAAACTTAGTTTCTCATATCTTCCCCTCTTCATCCACTACCCTCCTTGTAGTGGCCCTATGACCCACCATGGCGCCCCGCTCCACAGTTTAAAAAACCACTGGTCTGATTGAAGGATGGAGCTCTTTTGCATTTGTGCAGACTATGTATTACTACCGCAAAAGCTAACCAAAAGGTGCTTGAAATGAACAGGTAGAAATATTCATCAGTGCCCTATGGCCACAAATTGACTTTCCTGGCATTTACATCATGCAGCCTGAAATTGGGGATGTACTGTTATACCTAATGAAGCTTGAAAACACATAGATGCTTGGTCCCATGAAGTAAAGATTCCATTGTAGGATCTGAAATTGAAATCACAAAACCTAAAATGTTTCTTTTTCTGTTTTCCACTCAGAAAACCTCGATTAGTTACTGCCAGACCTTCAAAAGCATTACTCCACGTTGCTTCTCATGTCTTTAGCCTTCGGCACTCTGCAAAAACGTATGCCTAAATTCTGTCTGAATCTCTTTTTGCACTTGATTGCACAATGGCTCTTTGAAGTCTCTGCTATGTTTTGTGTGGCTCCAAAACATAGGGATCAGTTATCATCACTGTGAAGGGCATTGAATTATCATTGAACCACCTGACCAATAAAACTTCATTGACATCGACGTAACACCATGCCCTCACAAAATTGTCTAAACTTTTTTGTCCGAACATCAAAAACTCTCACAGAGAATAAAACTCAAACCCATGGGAACTTTATCACTGCTCATAAAAGTTGCATCGGCCCTAGATTTCAACTTCTAGATCTTTTTCCATGTTAGATGATCATAAATCAGAGTTTTCTTGGTGTTCCTTAATAAATCAGACAGTTGACTTAGGTCACATCCAGACAGAATTAGGCACTGTGGCGATTAGCTGCAGGGATTATCATTGTTTGGTCCTTGAACTCTGCCTGGATAGCGCCTGGTTTCAGAGATATTTCAGGCTAATTCTAATCATCAGCTCATGATTGACCACTGCCTCAACTTCTTCCCTGCACACTGCTGCATTTTTTTTCACCATCCCCTGCACTGCAGCCTCAACATACTACCACCATTCGAAATGAATGAGATGATGACTGGCATTGTCACCACAACGCCTGATTCTGTCTGAATGTGTCCTTAGACATGATAAAAGCCTTCCTGGTAAACAAGAGATCCTGGGTTTTAATCACACCACTGCCTTTTCCATAGTCAGCACAATTCTACTAATATCAATGTGATACCAGAGCTTTTCATCTATTGTGGTACTGAAGTAGGCTTTCTGTGTCTTCTCTACCCTCAATGTGTCTCTAAAGATCATCTCTTTGTGTAGCTCTTCAAAGCCGTTTTCAGAGAGTGTTTTAAAAAGTAGGTGTCATTTGGGATCACTAATAAGTGGAGATACTTAGACAGTTCCTAAAGAACCACTAAACCATTGAATCGTGTTGCCGGGTTGTCGGGTTCCTTGTGTTTGCCAAACACAGTGTGACTTGGTTAAGGTTAGACAAGTTAAAACACTTGATTAAATGCCTCTGCCACTGTCACGCGGAAGTGAGGGGAATTTCTTCCCCCTTAATGCGTTGCAGCTAGGGCCTGTCACACTGATTCAATTAGAGATTGGATCTACTGGACCTTCAGTGGGGGAATTACATCTCACACAGTGGCTTTAGTGTTTTCCCTCTCATTGTCTTGGGGGGGTGACCCCTGCCCCGCTTAAAGACAAGATTCATCCTTGTGTTTTGTTCTGAAACTTTTATTTTGAAATTTTATTTTGAAAGTATACACTTGTTTCCACTTCCCTGTCTCTCCGCCTATCTGCTATGTTTTGTGTTGTCGTTACAGTGCAGAAGTCACTGATTAGGGATGGGTATTGTTAGGATTTTGTTGATATTATATTACTTTCCATAATTTGATGCAAAAAAAATAACAGCTGTGTCCTCGCTTGGTTTGTTTTGTTTACCCAGCTTAAACATCTGGGTCTGGCTGCAGTTTATGTTGTAAAATAGCAACACAAGAAGCTTCCTTTGGTTTGTGTCCATCTGCATTGTTTGAGAAAGACAGGGGAGACGGCGTGCAGGCTCCAGACTGATTGGGGAAAGAGATCGTTGGTAAGCAGAAAACCGGTGAATTAGAGAGAAGTAAATCATTATTTCTTGATTGTTTCACAGCGGTTATGTTCTAAGCATGACTAAACACCTCTGTACCCCACCCCTGCCCCCCCACTGTGATGTCAATAAAGACTTGTTTTAGTAATTAGCCTGTTTGGAAATTAGCCAGGCCAAGTGTTCAGCTAACCAGCTAGCCCCACCAGCTTGCCCTACATTTCTGTGAACACACAATTAAACATAGTCACTGCAACAGTTCTTTAGATTTCACACAGTAACACAGAGAGTATGCTGATCTCATTTTACAGTCCTTAAATGCTTTTGGTTCATGCTGATTACTGCTAACAAGTCACAGATATGCAGTAAAGAGCTGAAATCCAGCTGATAGTGGTGTGGTGAGGAGGGTAGTGTTGGGATTTGACACAGGAGACTTCTGTACATGTACATGTACTTGTTTTATACTTGTTTTATATAGGTTTAATTGGTTTTAAGTGCCTGTCTCATGAACAGGAGCACCAGGGTTTGAATCCCAGCAGCATCTTAATAGTTATCTCTCTAAGAATAATCTGAGTCATGGAAAAACCAATGAATTGATGATACAGTAAGTACTATCTCTGGACAAGAACCTTTGCAGAACTCTGATGAAGATGTGATTTACCTGCTAAGGGGTGCATTGTTGGCTGTAAAGTCAGTGTAACATGATGACACATTACAAAGGGAATTTTTTGGTAGATGACCTTGACAAAGAATAATATCTCAAAGAATAAAGCTAACTAACTTGCATGGTATTAAATTATTTATTGCTGTTTTTACATGCGTGTGTAAAGAGGACATCATAACAGGTTAATCTGACTACGAATCAAAATCTTGATATGTTTGGGAATGAGATGAGGTAGCCATTATCAGGCACTGTGGCTTAGGTGGTCACAGTGCCGGTCTTGTAAACAGGTGATCCTGGGTCTGAATCCCAGTAATTCCTTTTCTAAGATCAGTATAACCTTCATATCAAATACAAATAAGGGATCTCCAAGTGTTTGATTCTTCTATTAATAGGTAATAGGAAATGACCTTCAATGTCTGATTCCATTTTAAACTCAAGGTATTTAATTTATCAAGCCAAAAAGCCAAACATTTTCTGCTGTAAATCGTAACCTTGGCCTCTGCCACCTTTTCTGACCTTTTGTTGAATGATGATAAAATAATAATTGTCTGATTTATCAGTAATGAGAAAAATGTTATTTGTAGCCTTACCTGTGTTGATATATATTTTAAAAAAATCCACTTTGTACATTTACCAGTCGTTTGCTGAGGTTGCCAATGTAAACATTGCTCTGTGAGTAATTACTGTAGGGAGCTGTGGCTTAGTTAGGTAAAACACCAGTCTAATAAACAGGAGGTGTTGGGTTTGAATCCCAGCAGTACCTTTTCTACAGTCCAATGCAGCTGTACTTGCGAAGATTGGGGATCAGGGAAAGCTAAATATGAAGTTCTTGTAGGAAGGTACAATAATGTCTGTATGTGTACAGTAGAATAGCTGGGTTACACTACATGCATGTGCGTGTGCATGACGACTACCTTGCACGCCTCTGTTGTCCACACAGGCATCGCATCTGTTGCAGGGCACCTGCTGAAGCCCTGTCTTTCTACATGGAGTTTGCAGAAGGAGCTTGAATAGAGGAAAATAACTGTAAACACAAGGCAATCACTGATTTCCCCCCTCGTTCAGAGAGAGAAGGAGGGAGGAAGGGAGGGATGGAGGGAGAGAGGGAGTGAGGAAGAGAAAAGAGAAAGATGTTGATATGACTGCCAAAAGATCTTTTTCACTGTGTATTTTTGAGAACCACACGAGAACCACTCGTGTCATGCAAAAAAAAATAGGCAAGACTCCGACTCCGAATCTCTAGATGAAATGTGGCTGCAGCCGCATGTGGTAAGCACATAAGCAGCACTGCTCAAGCTAGCTGTGCGGCTGCTCTAACATGTCAATATACGCACCAAAATATAAACCAACGCTACGCACACACACTGCTCAAGCATGTAGTGTGAACCGGCTGTAAGTGGTCAGTTGCAGTCATTGCAAAGGTATCTTAGAGCTGAATACTGAAATGAGAACATACAAGAATTAAAAGGTTTAACATTTCTTACAGTATTTAAACTATTTTTATTTAATTCTGTTTGCAAATATCATTAAAAAATGATTTTTAAATTAAATGAATAAATTAAATTAAATGCACACAGTGGCTGCACACTTAAAACCTTCTCACTAGCTGTTTTCAAATATGAACTATGGACAATGTACTTACAGTCAGTTCGGGACATTGTCTGAATTTGCCCTTTCACATATGTAGCACACAACAGGAAATTGTGTCAGATGTGTTCTCACATGTTGGAAATACTCTGTACGGTTTGGGTACGAGGGATGGTGGCTAGGTGGCGCGGGAGGAAGACTACGTTAGGGCTGCCCCCTAAAGGTTGATGATGGCATTTCTAAAATGGTTCATTGCTGGGCACTACATAGGGCGCTGTGGCTTAGTTGGTTAAAGCGCCTGTCTAGTAAACAGGAGATCCTGGGTTCGAATCCCAGCAGTGCCTTTTCACCTGACAGGCAAGTGGTATTCTCAGATGTTGTGCTGCATATACTGACACCAAATATAAAAATAGAAAATACCTCCATTACAACCTAAAATGCAGAATTGGTTAACGGGAGTATGTGACTCTGTACACTCATGCGACACCATCAAGCAGCAGTGACCTTTGATTTTCTGGTCACAGGAGATAAACACCAGCTTTACCTTGCAGTTGCAAAGTATGCATTATTGTAGCCATATTGTGCTAAGAAGTCTGTCAGGAGGAAGAATAATCCGGTGGATTGTGTGTTTTCCAGTCAGTTTCTCCTGGACTTGCCAGTCTTGGTGGAGCTAAGGTGGATGCTGCTAACCTAACTGTTTTAGTTACTGATTGATTGATCAGTGGTACCTGGTGTATATATTGTATATCATGTCTGTTACTAAACTGCATAAACAACTTTTGTGGGGATCCGCAGTAAAACCTGGTGCAGGTTGTCTTGTGACTGTGAACTGTATTAGACTGAACTGTTTTGGTGTTGTGGGGGAAACAAAACAGACACTTTACCGAGTGGATTGTATCAGATCGGTACTCCGTTTCACCTGGTACACAAAGTAAATGTATTGGAATCAGGAAGATAAGTAGCAGAAAATAAAGATGCTTATAGGAATGCATCACCTCTGTTTGAGTCTACTGAAGCATCTCTACAGGACGTGATTTGTAACCACAAGGCGTGACCTTCATCTAGCCTTTGGATGAGAATACACTTACAGGACAATCAGAAACATATACTTAGCACGATGACTTTAGAATAATGCTAAGTAGTCAGTTCAGTGGATCTATTTTTAGAACAACCGGATCATTTCCAGTATTTGGAAAGAATTGTCAGCCAGTCCTGGATGGGCAGTAAACCTCTCTCTCTTTTATCTCACTGATCGGGTACAGATGTGGCAAAGCCGAGCTGCTCATTAGTCATTGTGGTTGTATATCATTTTTGTTTGGAAAATGGACATTGGAGGCTCACGTCAGCTGAAACATGCTCTATTTTGAGTTGAAAGAAGGTGCAATGGACTAGTTTATAAATGTTGTACATGAAAAAGCTTAAAGGCTCATTCATATTTAATATACATAAACAGACGTGGACGGAACCTTCTGTTCATACTCTGTGTTCATTTTGTACATATTTTTGCACATTTTAAAAACGTATGGATACGGACCATATGGATGATGCGGAGCAATACCTCTGGTAGTCGTGAGGTTCAGTTCAGTCAATAGTTCAAGCAAGACAAGACCACAGAATGTGATGAAGAAGTTGTAAAAGTGATCAAGTATTAGAAATGGTGCTTGTTGTCAGTAAGTTAGTGAAAAGAAATCTCTGTCAACATGTTGCAATGAATATAATGGCCGCACAGAGTGCAACGCCGCTTCCGCTTTTGCCTCTTTCTCAAGAGGAACGTGGTTAAAACCTCCTCCAGCGTAGCTGTGTTTATTGTTGTCAGAAGCTTTTGGCTCATCTTCATCTTATTTAGGATAGCAGTGGCCTCCTGTGGATGCATTGTCTTAGATCCAATGTAAAGGACGCATGGAAGTGTGTGGGCAGTTGAAACGGACGATCTATTTTTGAATGTAAAGGAGGCATAAATAAGCCTTAAAGATAATTAACCTGTGAAATGGTGTGTATTTCTGTTGCACACAAGAAAATCCACACATAACAACAGAGCTGTGTTTGTCAGGGCTTTGTATTGCAGCACGTTGATACTGACGTGAAGAACACAAACGGCTGTCACTGCCGATCTAGTTTAGTTTGGAGCGGAGCACACACATCTGTCCAACAGCAAGAGGAAAGAGAGCTTTAATGCCCTGAGTCAAGAGACAGTTTTCACACACACACACACACACACTAATGTCTGTGATCATCAAGTGTCATGTTGCAAAGTAGGGTGCCTTTGTTCAGCTCATTTTGATGTGAGAGATCACAGTGATGTTGAGATTACACAGAATTATTTCTATCTGTCATGTTAATGTAACTATT
Source organism: Lutjanus campechanus (assembly GCA_027495735.1). Taxonomy (NCBI): domain Eukaryota; kingdom Metazoa; phylum Chordata; class Actinopteri; order Lutjaniformes; family Lutjanidae; genus Lutjanus; species Lutjanus campechanus. The sequence continues at coordinate 4,978 of JAJHUR010121983.1, read as the reverse complement.
GTGAATTTAATCACCACATTATTTCTCAGTTTAATATGTTCATAGATTTGGAAATAACCAGCAGTTAAAAGGATAGTTCAGATTACTTGAAGTGGGGTTGTATGAAGTACTTAAAGGTAGTCAGTGTGTTATAGTAGATGTCGGTTGGCACACCCCAGTTTGGAGAAGCAGAGAGGAGTACCAGCATGGAAGTCAAGCAGTGTACTGTTGTGGACATGGTCAGCAGCAAAACACATTTTACTCAGAGAATATTTTGCGATGGGGAACTCCAAACCAACCAAACCCCATAAGCGAAGTAAGTAATTCTACCTCACAGAACATGGGAGCTGTTACTGTATTGCTGCCTTGAAAGGTCAGTTTGTGTTATTGTGTTTTGAAAGGATAGTTTGAATTAGAGATGCACTGATTCCAATTTTCTTGGCCGATTCCGATTTCCGATTTTTTTTAACTGTCTGTCTGACCTGCCGATTCCGATTTTCAGTCTTTCCAAGAAATATAATTGACAGCATTCACAAAGCATTTTTGCAACTTTTCTTGTAAAAACTAAATTGGATATTCATAATAAAACACTGACTATTAAATAACGTATATATTTCCTCCAAAAGTGCTCCAGATTACAGCCAGGCCTTATTATAAGATTAAATTAATATTATGTACTAGAAGAAACACGATCTTGCAAGATTTCGTGGCACGCGATTTCGCGTGATCTTGTGTTGAAGCCGATGTAAACAAACCAGAGACAGACGCGGTGCAACAGTTTGCTGTAGTAAAACTTGGCAGTGAGAAAAACAGAAGAAGTTTAACGAGTCTGGATGAGAACACGTTTGAGGAGACACATCACCACAGGTTGTTTATTCTTCACCCAGAACAGGAGGTGAGATTTTAACTGTCAGTCGGTGAACAGCAGTCTGCTGCTGACTAACATTAGCATGAAGAGCTACAAAGTTGGCCGCTGTTTGGCGAGACCCTCAGCTGTTCTATCTCATTTGTAGACTGTCTGTTTTCTCTTTATCCTGTTCTTGGAGTCTGTCGCTAACACTGACTTCATGCGAGCATATGTCTGAGTGTGTGCTGCTATGATCAGCGCTGTGGTGGGTATGACATTATGGCCAGTGTGTGCTGCGCACATGACGCGACCATCGTGCAGAGTATGTGTGCGAATGTGACAGGCACAGAATCGGATATGTGGCGCCGGTAATGCTGAAAACCGGCCGGTTCCGGTCTCTGGCTGGTCAGTCACTGCATCCCTAGTTTGAATTAACCAAAGTCACACAATAACATAATCAAACCAACACATCAAGGCAGCAGTAGACCAGCACTCCCATGTTATGCAAGGTAAAATTACTGATTTTTCCTGTGGAGTTTGGTTGCTTTGGAGACAGCGATATTTGTACAACTTAATCTAAACGATTAATCTATCAATTATTTTTTCAATTAATCAGTTTATCTATCTATTCATTTATTGATTAATCTAATGGTTATTTTTGTTATTATTCAATTATATAACAATTGATTTACCTAAAATACAATACAAAAACTTGTCTCCTTAATATTTCAGTATTTTATACAATCACAATCCTGAAAAATAGACACATAAAGTTCATTTGAATAATAATAGTGGCATATTTTGAAATTTGTCTCATTTCCACCCTATTTAATAGACTCCATGTCAGATGCCTGGTGAGAAAAATATTGGGCTTCAAATTCAAAAGGAGCTATGATGCATATTTATTTAATAACTAATCACTGCACACCCTTCCCTGAACTGGACAATCAGTATTTTGACTTAACACTTAAACTGGTTATGGCATGGAGTTATTTCATCACTGTAGTCATATGCAGGTAAGATGATCACTGGCAGTGTATTTTTGGATCAGCGCGGGCCAAAGAAAATACGTTTCTTCATTTTTCTGCCAACTGAAATGAATTACAGATGTCTTTAACGTCAGTTTTAGCCATTCGTGTCTCATACGTGGCTGATAAAGTGAACCGAAAGCACAAAACGGTAATGTTAAGAGCAGTGGTGCAGACATCACTTTTAACACGGGGTTGCTGAAGAAACTTCTAGAAAATCTATGTTAAGTGACGTCTACTAACAGAAACACGTTCCACATGTTGGTAATCCTCATGTATTGTGTTTGGATGCTTTAACGAACTAAATAGGATGATGATGCTGCTGCAGGAGGAGGGCAGGTCGCTCGGTGCTTCACTTCCAGCACTTGTGCGGAGCAGTTTGTCCCACTGTGATAAGTCACATCCAGTTTGTGGAGCTAAAGAGAGCCTTAGTGTTGCATCTCTAGCTAAAATACTTTGAATCCGTGCTCTGACCAGGCAGTTCATAGTGACACGTCAATGCATGGTATGCAAATCAATGAATTTTGGTAATTGATGACGTCGATTACGTTGACAAATTGGCGCAGTGAAAATATAGGTGGGCCTTTTTTAAGTGCTGGTACTCCTCTCTGCTTCTCCTTGCTGGGAGCGTGCTGTCCACCATCTATTGTAGTTAATGGACTAACTATCAATACATACCTCATAAAACCCTACTTCATATAATACAGACTATGCCTTTAAGAGGGGCCATTTAACTCTGTAGTCATCACATGGGTAATTGCATCTCAGTTCTCTTTTGTTGAGTCCCTTTTCACACATGGTGTTGTCACTCTTTCAGGAAGCCTGTGCTTGTTTTCAAACGAATTTCAAAAGAACTGCCCCGTGTGAGGCTCGAACTCACGACCTTCAGATTATGAGACTGACGCGCTGCCTACTGCGCCAACGAGGCCTGCAAAACATGCTGAGCATGTGTGCTCAAGTCTGAAGGGTGGGGGTGGACACGTCTGCGTAATCAGGGGAGGGAGCATGTAGTATTTCAGCTGACATGCACGGGGGTGGAGTTAAACGGTAAACACGTGCTCCAGTCCCTTGCAGTAGATCATTGACAGTTGGAGTTTTTGCAATTTGCAGTGTGCCTCTCTCTCTCTCTCTCTCTCTGTGTGTGCAGGATAAAAGACTTGTTCAGTCATTAAGAATTTCTTGTGTCTCTTTTTAGCTATTAAACCCAGAAATCTAAAGCAGCCTCTGTTTAGAAAACAGACAAAACACAGCAGGTTTAACACAAAATGATGCCTTGGGAAACATTTGACAAGAAACAGTGCCCTATTTGTTTGGGCTGTAATTAGCATAGAGAGATTTGGCTGTAATTATGCTGTCTACGCTTACAGTAAGTGTTGTCTTCCTTTCTGTGTCTTCCCCCACTGTTTCCCACTGCTCAATTGTAGCTGTTAAGTTCCCTCACATGGTCTGTTGTGTGGAGTTTATTTTAAACAGCATTGGGAGAGTTGAAGCTACAATAAAATTTAGTACTACAATATAAAAGCCTGTAAATTATTATTACACACACACATTGCATATATCTTTAGGCTATATCGTCAGGATTTAAATGTGCACTTAGCAAAAGGTCTAGCCCTAGAGCCACTGCGTTTTCAAAACAGCCAGAGGAAAGCAGCGTTAAATTCTTTAAACCATGTTAATTTACTATCACCCAGTTAAACAAATACAGTTCTGTGCTTTCATCTGGTGAAAAATGTGCTTGATTGTGGATAACTGCGCTTTAATTCAATTGTCCAATCAAATGTCCTGTAACTTATTTGCATATGTACACCTATTTTTTAGCTGTGTGTCCATTTT
>JAJHUR010121981.1:1382-14434 GCA_027495735.1 Lutjanus campechanus | reverse complement strand
GTTGCATTTTAACGAACTCGTCCTACAGGATTAATCAGAACGGCTTCAAAATGACTGTGTGGCACCTAGACAATGTTGTGATCAAAAGTTATCAAAAGATTTTGCTCACGTTGAAGGGTGTGGCCATGAGGTGGCGGCGAAGTTTGATGTCTCACCATGAAAAATGAAATTGCTATAACTTTACCATACATGGTCTGATCTGCACCAAACTTCATATGCTTGATAATAGTCCCGCCCTGAACACGTCTACATGCAGAAATTTTGTAATTGTCATAGCGCCCCCTGCTGGCAACAGGAAATACCATGTTTTAGACTTTGATGTGCTGATCTGACCAGACATTGACCATATTCAACTCAAATTTGGTCAGAAAGGCCTTAAGATGTTGCTAATGCAATATTGTGAAGACCATGATGTCTCGTCAAACCGTGCCGCCCTGACGGCGCGGCAAACGGCGATGTTTTGGTAAAACACAGGAAGTCGACATAACTTGAGTTTACTTAGTCGAATCTTCCTGAATCTTAATATGTGTGTCACTTGTCCCGCCCTGAGCATATGATATTAATTTCATAAGTGGGCGTGGCTAAACAAACTCCTCCTCCACAACTGATCCAATTGATTTCAAAACTAGTTTATAACATATAGACAAGTGTGTGATTAAAAGTTATTACAAGAATTGGTCAGTGTTGAACAGTGTGGGTGTGGCGTGGCATCGACTTTTTATGTCTCGCCATGAAACACGAAATTGCTATAACATGAGATTAAATGGTCCAATCTTCTCCAAACTTCACATGTAGGATAAAAGTCCCAGCCTCAACACATCTGCATGACGCTCACAAGTCATAGGCATAGCGCCACCTAGTGGAGACAGGAAGTAACACGAGGTTGCTTCCCAGAGTGTCCAAAGGGGGTGAAAATTCAGCACCTTGTCTACCAGTTGGCCTCTGGCCACAAGGTCGTGCCTGCAGCAGGCCCTGAGTGATGCGGGGGCTGTGGTCACCAGCACCCAGAGTTGCTGGCACCCCGAGTTGCATTGGGGTGCGAGGGCCCGTTCAACGCTGCTTGCAGCTTTAATTATTTATTATTCTTTACCCTTTTCAAGCCCCAATTTCACCCCTTTCCCATGCTCAAAAACTCACCAAAATTTGCAGAGTCGTCCGGCCGGATCCGAAATTCGATATTTTGGAATGCGTGCACATGGTCGACGCGAAATGGTGAAATAGTGCCCCCTACAAACTTTCAAAAGACCCTCCACATTGGGCTTTATTTGTCGTAGGCTCACCAAATTTGGTATACCCATATTTATCATGCCAAGATGCACAAAAAAGTCTCTTAACATCATGGTGAAATGTCAACAGGAAGTCGGCCATTTTGATTTGAAGTTTCTATCGAGTGGCCGATTTTGCGATTTCCAGTACTTGCATTTGAATGAACTCGTCCTAGGGATTTCATCCAATTGTCTTCAAATTTGGTACACATCATCATGACCCCATGCTGATCAAAAATTGTTCAATGAATTTCTGCAGGTCAAAGGGCGTGGCTGCTAGGGCTCGACACACTTTGGCAACTGTTTTGGAGCAGGTCGTCTCGCTTTGAACGGCTGTCACGCCCACATACTTCATCATAGCAGCTTCAAACTTGCTGGACATGATGAGGGCTCTGCCCTGAACGTAACCATATATTGACTTTCCACCTAACTCATAGCACCCCCCAGTGGTAACAGGAAATGACCTGTTTTTCCTTTAACATGTACTGATGCCACATAGTTGACCCCATCAACTTCATTCCACTTCTAAAACATGCAGAACAAGGTGGTGAAGCTACATAATGAAGGCCGTGAAGCTACGAGTAATGGCGTCCATGTGGCAGCGTGGCGACTATCGATCCTTCGCCATGAAATTATGTTTGCCCTTTTGATGTCTTTAATGAAGTCATATCATCATGAAAATTGATAGGCAGGTGAGAAATGGCAACCTCCTACATGTGATAGGGGCGGTTCCCATGGGCGGGGCAAAATGCCTCTATAGCGCCCCCTTGAAATCTTAAAAAAAAACCTCCATAGGGGTTTTTTAGGAGTTGGAAGATGAAAATTGGTCCACATGTGTAACTTGTCCAGACGCACAAAAAAGTCTTTAGCACCATTGGTCTACTCCAAACAGGAAGTCGGCCATTTTGATTTTTCGTTTCATTTTGGCGTGATTTCCACACGTTGTATTTGAACGAACTCCTCCTAGGGGTTTTGTCCAATCCACTTCAAATGTCTTTCACATCATTGAGAGACTATGCTGATCAAAAGTTTTTCAAAGCTTTTTTCTATGTCAATGGGTGTGGCTGCTATGGCGCCGCCATTTTTGATGATGGAAATGACCAGTGTTTACTTTAACATGTACTGATGCCACATAGTTGACCCCATCAACTTCATTCCACTTCTAAAACATGCAGAACAAGTTGGTGAAGCTGCATCATGAACGCTGTGAAGGTACGAGTAATGGCGTCCGTGTAGCGGCGTGGCGAATATTGATCATTCGCCATGAAAGTACGTTTGCCCTTTTGATGTCTTTAATGAAGTCATATCATAATGAAAATTGATAGACAGGTCAAGAATGACAACCTCTTACATGTGATAGGGGTGTCGCCCATGGGCGGGGCAAAATGCCTCTATAGCGCCCCCCTGAAATCTTCAAAAAAAACCTCTCCATAGGGGATTTTTTGGAGTAGGAAGATGAAAATTGGTCCACATGTGTAACTTGTCCAGATGAACAAAAAAGTCTTTAGCACCATTGGTCTACTCCAAATAGTAAGTCGGCCATTTTGATTTTCACGTGTCATTTTGGCGTGATTCCCACACGTTGTATTTGAACTCCTCTTCCTACAGGATTAATCAGAACAGCTTCACAGTCACTGTGTGCCATCTAGACAAGGTTGTGATCAAAAGTTATTAAAAGATTACGCTCTTGTTGAAGGGTGTGGCCGTGAGGTGGCGGCGAAGTTTGATGTCTCGCCATGAAACATTAAATTGTTATAACTTTACCATAAATGGTCCGATCTTCACCAAACTCCACATGCTTAATAATAGTCCTGCCCTGAACACGTCTACATGCAGAAATTGCTCTGACTGCTCTGACGACATTGACCATATTCAACGCAAATTTAATGTTGGTCATGCTATATTGTGAAGACCATGATGTCTCATCAAACGCTGCTGCCCTGATGGCGTGGCAGAGGTGGATGTTTCACCAAAACACAGGAAGTGGAAATAACTTTAGTTTACTTGGTTGAATCTTCCTGAATCTTAATATGTTTGTCTCTTGTCCCGCCCTGAGCATATGATATTATTTTCATAAGTGGGCGTGGCTAAATAAACTCCTCCTCCACAACTGATCCGATTGACTTCAAAACTGGTGTGTACCCTTTAGACAAGTGTGTGACCAAATCTAATTCACAGAATTGGTCAGCCTTGAACGGTGTGGGTGTGGCATGGCGTTGACTTCGGATGTCTCACCATGAAACACGAAATTACTATAACTTTAGCATAAATGGTCCAATCTGCACCAAACTTCAGATTTTTGATAATAGTCCCGCCCTGAACACATTCATATTAAAATATTCCATCATTCTCACACCGCCCCCTGGTGGCGACAGGAAATACCATGTTTTAGACTTTGAGGTGCTGCTCTGACGACATTGACCATATTCAACGCAAATTTGATGTTGGTCATGCTATATTGTGAAGACCATGATATCTCATCAAACGCTGCTGCCCTGATGGCGTGGCAGAGGTGGATGTTTTGCCAAAACACAGGAAGTGAACATAACTTTAGTTTACTTAGTTGAATCTTCCTGAATCTTAATATGTTTGTTACTGGTCCTGCCCGGAGCATATGATATTAATTTCATAAGGGGGCGTGGTTAAACAAACTCCTCCACAAATTATCCAATTTACTTCAAAACTGGTGTGTACCATATAGACAAGTCTGTGATCAAAAGTTATTCATAGAATTGGTCAGCGTTGAGCAGTGTGGGTGTGGCGTGGCATCAACTTTTGATGTCTCGCCATGAAACACGAAATTGTTATAACATGGGATTGGATGGTCAAATCTGCTCCAAACTTCACATGTATGATAAAAATTCCGACCTGAACACATCTACATGACACTCAGGAGTCAGACTCATTGTTCCACCTAGTGGAGACAGGAAGTGACATCACATTCCTCCTATGATGTCTGAAGGCCGTAAAAATTCAGAGCTTCTTTGACTGGTACAAATTAGGCCATGAGGCCGCGGCCACAAGCAGCCCGAGTTGTGCAGGGGTCGCTAGGGCCCGTTCATCGCTGCTTGCAGCTTTAATTATCCTTGAAATTTCTAAAGCATGCCAAGGATTTTCTTAAACTGTGTTTTCAACTATTCTCATTTTGTTAAATGTTTCTCCTTTGGTGTTTCCATGTATATTTACTGTACTTACTGTCCATGTCTGATGACTTTCTGCTTTGACATTACAATTTCCCAGTTTGGGATCAATCAATTATTATCTATCTCTATCAATCTTTCTCTGTCTGTCTATCGTCACTCTGTCTTCGCTTAGTCAACTAACCTGGTCTGACCTACTGTACTGTATCACCCACAAGTGTATTATCAGCCTCTCTGGCTGCCAGAGACAGCAGACTTGTTTCTGTTAGGAGCTGCCTCATACCTCCTCATAAAAAATGTATCCTTCATGTGCTTCATCAGTCTTTTCCCTCTCTACTCTATAACAAAGCTAATCACAATTCAGAAGAAAGTGAGACGGCCATATCCTCTCTCACACGCTCTTGTTCTGGAAACCCTCCCCAGCTCCAGCCCTGCAGACAAAGTCAGAGAAATGAAATGTTGCTGCTGTCACAAATCCTCCCTAATCTGTCTATCATTCATTCATTCTGCTGGGTTTTACGCATCTGTGTCGGTGACGGAGGCATTATGTTTTCAGCTTGCCTGTCCGTCCGCCCCATTCTTGTGAATGTGATATCTCAAGAAAGCCATGATGCCAAAGTTGGCTCAAATGTCCACCTGTCCAATTTAAGAGGTCAAAGGTCACAATGACCTCATAAGACATGTTTTTGGCCATAACTCAATAATTCATACACTAATTATAAATAAATTTCCCACAAATATCTATTAGGATGCCGTCAGATCGCCGCCCACCATGAGCCATGATCTGTCCAAGGTTTCTGCCTGTTAAAAGGAAGTTTTTCCTCACCACTGTCGCCAAAGTGCTTGCCTATGTGGGAATTGTTTCAATTGTTGGATGTAAATATGATTATAGAGTGTGGTCTAGACCTACTCTATATGTAAAGTGTCTTGAGACAACTTTGTTGTGAATTGGCGCTATATAAATAAAATTTGATTTGATTTGATTTGAATGATAAGGTGATTACATTTTACATCCAAAAGGCCAAAGCTCAACCTCACAGTGAGATCATACTGTTCAGCTCTCTATCAGTCCTCTGTCTTCCTCTGTTAAAATAGTCTCTTCGTGAAGACATCATGTTTCTACTTGGAAATTATTCACTGGAATCACGTGTGTCAAAATAATGCAAAAAGTCTTCCTGTGTACTTATACGAGTCTAGACAGACATGGATGTATGTGCAACTTGATTGGTACTACAGTACTTTATCATACTGCTGTTTTCTAACTCATTATTCAAAATTGGGTTTTAGTTCTGGTTCTGGGATTTGGATATTGCACTTAGCCATATTGCGATTTTATTGTAATTGCAATTATTTGTGCAGCCCTACTTCACAGTTTCCTTTTAAATGAGCATGTTTTGCTCCCTACGGTTTGGACACATGCATAAAATGACAGAAGATACTGTGCAGTCCACTTTGCAGGGAGCTACTAGGCGATCAGAACACACCCATAGACTTTTGCATTTTGCTGAGCATTCCAGCATCTTTTGTTTTCCCTATTACCTGCCTCCCTGAAACCAGAAAAAGGAGATGTAGCAGTGCATCTTCAACACAGGTTTCTCTAGAAAAAACAGTGTTGGATGTTTGTTGAGACAAGTAGAGCCACACATGTCGATATTCCCTGACAGGTGATGTCTTCTGGTTGTGCAAATAGCAACTGTGTTCTATGCTGAAGCAAGGCAGCAGCAAAGTCATGTACAATGTGTCTTTAACTGGAGATGGACGATTGATTCCACTGTGACGTGATGTCTGCAGATCTGCCAGCCGGCCCTGTCAAATTGCTGATTGAGCTGTCATGCATCAAAGGCTTCAGTGAATGACTTATCACCCGCGCAACTGAGTTCTCTGAACCCAAATGAAAACTGAGTCTGGCTGACACATCAGTTCCTCAACTTAATTTCACATGTACAGTGCCATGAGAAAGTTTCACATTCCAAAACTTTATACTAAAAAAGTATACTTATTCAGTCATTTATTTATCAAAATTATCCCCAAAAAGGGATATATAACAATAATATATACAATAACATATAACTTATAACAATTCTCTTGCATGATGTGCCTGAATATGCGTGTGTCCAATTGATAAAGCCGATGTCAGGGCATCCCTCCTCTTTGCCTGGGTTATAACCTCAAGATAACATGGAGGCCCAGAAGAGTAAGAGGGTGAACTTGAGCAATGCAGAGACGCTTAAATCTTAATTTGAGCACTTGTGTGGTACTTTCAGAGCTACATGTGGACCATGTGGAAGGACCAGGAGGAAACCTACTGCTAAATGTTAGCAGAACCAAGGAGCTGATTGTTGATTTTTGGAGAAAGGTGTCAAAGACACACATCTCCACCCTGGTAAATCAGGCTCAGAAACGGCTGTATTTCTTAAGAAGGCAAAATATCTGTGCCAAGTTCTCAGGTTCTTAAGTTTGGTACTTCTACAGAAGAGCAACAGAAAGCATCCTGACTGGAAACATCACAAACTGCATCATTGGGATGTACACAGCCCAGGACAGGAGGACTCTACAGCGGATCATTAAAACCATCAAGAACACCATTGGTACTAATCCACTGAGCATCAGTGATATTGTTGAGGTGAAGTGCCTGCAGAGAACAGAGGATGCTAAAATACATCACACACCCCAGCCACCGTCTGTTCACCGTGCTGCCATGAGGCAGGAGATACAGAAGTATCTGCTGATGTACCAGCGGACTGAAGAGCAACTTCTTCCCTCAGACTGTCAGATGGATTCATTCATCCTCAGCACTCCTCCATATAACACCCATTCTTGAAAATTGGGACAAATCATGTCTTACCACAAAAACTTCAAAAAATATTAATATCAATACTGTAATTCCAGGTTTTTGGGTGAAAATGTATTCTTAAGGACTTATATATATGAAAAAATTAAAATTTTAAACTTGCTCTCTGTCAGAAAACAGCCTTGTCCTAGATAAGAATTCACAACTTCAATTACAATAATGTGTTCAAAGTCTTCAAAATCTAAAACAAACAATATCAAACAATACAAGAAGTAAATATTCTTTTCTTACTCTACTCCGGTTGTCTGCTTTGTCATGAGTAATGCCCGACACCATCAGGGGGATATTCCTCTACAGTACTTCTTATTACTACCACCTTAAAATATGATGACATGATGAGGTCTAATCACATAAAAGAATCTTCTCATTTAATTTCTTCAATGTCAACTTTCCTATTGTGCACTATGTCAATAAATTAATTTAATTCATCTTTAAACATTTCTTTCAACTAAGTGTCTTCAGACTGAAATGTACAAATTCATATTTCTGAAGCTACTGAGAGAATATATTTACCTAAACATAACAAAGGTGTGAGGCTTCTGGACTTGCTGTGTGTGAACAGGACTGATGTTGCTGTTTGGAGGCTTTTAGTATTGAGATGAAGCCAGGGGAAAATTGGGTAATTTGGTGTAGTCTGAAAACAACCTCACAGCATCAAAGCACATGGCTTGTGTGTGTTTCTGCAGCTTATCCATTTGGAAGAGACAAAATGCTGTAATCTTTTAATGTCACAGCACACATCTAAATCCAGCGTGAGCATTACCTTTAATGTACCTGGAGGAGCAAAATGCTGGCAGGGAGCACAAACCATTAGTGACATGTTGGTTCAGCTCTTTGAGTACAGAGGACTAAAGCAACACTGAAAGGCTGAATAAGAGAAACATTGTGGTAATGAGCAGCTGGACTAAACAGACTGTACAGGGGATGGAAATATAGTCGGTCTCCATTATGTCCAGAAAGCAAACCTGTCTGTGTGGCCAAGCACATTTCAGTGCATTTAGAAGAGTTGTAATCCACTAACTAACTCTGACTGTTAACCTGCATGAAACCAAGGCCCACTCAAATTTTATTGCCCAACACTAGCCCAACTACACACGGAAACCAGTAAAAGTTGTCACACCTTATAAACATGGTGCCAAAGGTGGAAAAATCTTAGCTGATCAGCCATGCCCATCAGGAAATTATTATATATAATATGAAATATTTATATATATATATATATATATATATGTATTTGTGTTGTCAAAAATATTGCGTTATTAACGCGTTAACGCAAATCAATTTTAACGGCGTCATTTTTTTTATCGCGAGATTAACGTTCATTGTGACCAAGTGAACTTGTTGTTTTTATAAGCTGTGGCCACGACGACAACTCCGCAGCCGCCACATTAATGTGTGTGCATTTCACAACACATCATGTAGTGAATGGCTGCTCCACCCTAAGGCTGGTAGGTAGTGTATTATCAAGGTATCAATTATTTTAGGCAGAAAGTATAATTTCAGCACTATCAATAATCAACAATATTGACTGAACAAGCCGCATCTTCGTTAGACTGACTGAACAGCCTCAAAGAAATTATATTTTACAATTCTTCATATTTTGTTATAACGAAATTCGTTAATTCGGTGCTTTTAAAGTCATGATATTAAGCTGACACGGATCACTTACTTTGTTTGCGGTCAGACGTTACAGCGTCTCCATCAAGGCTGCACGCTGCGTGTCGCTGTGTTAGATGCAGTCGGCTTAATAAAGTCAGTCATCACAAATTAGAATTATATATATTACAAACAACCTTTCATTCATCTATGTTTGGATTGGATTCTTCGGGAGATTTTAGCGTCTGAAATGCATTTAGCGCATTTCATTACCGCCAGCTGATGGAGGTAAATCCGTCCGTATGCGGCATCTCTGACAATATTTAACACAGAGGTAATTTGGAAAAGTATGAATCTAGGCATTAAGTAGTGTGAAATATAACACTACACGTTGTTTTCAATAAAAAAACATTTGCACAAAGCAAGCCTATCCACTTTTCCATGTTGATAAGAGTATTAAAATGATAATTCAAGGAACATTTATAAGAGATAAAAATGTGCGATTAATGTACGATTAATCACGAGTTAACTATGACATTCATGAGATTAATCGCGATTAAATATTTTAATCGATTGACAGCACTAATATATATATATATATATATATATATATATAGAGAGAGAGAGAGAGAGAGAGAGAGAATGAAAGTTTGAATAAATGGAATGAATAAATGGAATAAAATCTGACGTCATCCTACTGGCGCTGTCTAGTGTTGCAATCGTGGCAATATTATCTTTATCTGTGTTGTCTAAAATAACGTGTGCTCATTTTAGCCATATACTGTATATCCTCTGTGGAAACAAACTATTAGCTGCTGACATGTGTGTATGTGTGTCACTTAACTCTCACACAGTTGGAAACACCACCATTTTCAGGCAGAGAAAGCAGTGACAGTTAGATTCATGCAGCGTAAATGCCCTGCCCTGATAGTTTCCCTACTGACTTTTTTGAAATTCTCAAACCCCTCATCAGTCCTGCTACTATCAGTTTTTAAAGATTGTGTAAAGCAACAATAAATGTATGTTCTGAGTTTGTCACACCACAGAAACATGTGTTAACCACCCAACCAAATTTGAATGATAAAAAAAAAAAAAATCATGAATCTGTCAAAGTTGTGTGTGTGTGTACAGACATAGTATATACAGTATACCTTGCTGTCAGAATGGCGGCGGGAGCAGAGCTGTAGCTGAGTCATCCATAACTCTTGCTGCTGGGCGTCCGGTGCTGACAGGAAAAAGAGCACAGACACAGTGTCAGTGAGAGAGCTGTCTGCCTGTCTGTCCATCTGTCTCTGAGCTAGGAAATAACCATTTGTATCATTCTATATAATTGTAATTATCAAAAAAATGTCATGAAAAGCACCAAAACAGCAGTGAATTGATCAGTATTGCCGATGTATTGAAAGCCTGATTTATAAAACTCCCCTGACCCCCCCCCCCCAAAAGCACATCACTGTTCCGGACTGTGAGTGACATGTTCCTTAATTACCATTATATGACCCACATACAGCATCCTGTTGCCCCAGATACTCACTAAGGCCTCCCAGTGGTCTAAAGGGCCTACTTACAACAAACAAGTTTTTCACTAAAAGTGAAAAATAAAGTCACATTTAACAAGAGACTTAATCTTACTGACAGAACTGTCAGTCCCAATAAACAGATGCTCCAGTGCCTCCTCATGCATGTTGTGGTGACAAATTTAGTGTTGCCTGTAATATGACCAATGCATTTTGACAGTTACACCTTAACTAACATTTCATAGGATTCCCAGGACAGTGTGCTTCTGTTCCCAGGATAGAAAGTGTCTTATTGTTGTGAAAAATATTAATTCACTAATATAATGTATAGGTAGACACTTATATGATCTGCTTCGGCCTGTTGCTGCAATACATCAACATTGCTGCTTTATTGGACTGGTCAAGACTGGCCTGTGAACCAATACATGTAAACAGTGGAGCTGTGCTTTTTTCTGGATAAAAAGCACTAAAGCAGAGTCAATCAGTACATCTCAGAACACCACAAAAATCATCATGCTAAGACTTCAAGCTTGTGTGAAAAAGTCATCTCTCAGATTCTGACTTTTTCTTAAAAGTTCTGTTAATGCTACCTGCTACAATAGTTTCAAAGAGGAACTATTTTGAGAACTTTTTGAAAACTTCAAGTGTGCAAACTTTGTGAGTCTTTGACAAACTGCAACTACTGTGGTGGTGGTGATCCTTCTCTCAGTGCACATGCAGTTGTTCGGCAGTGGCAGACTCAAGGTTTCTGGGGGACAAGGCCGAAAAAACATAAAAAGGGCACCAGCATGCAGAAAGTTATGAGACCTCCTTTGCCCCCGAGTCCACTAGTGTTGTTTAGTATATGTCCTCCACATTTCATCAAACGACAGTTAATAGTTAGAAATTACCATGTGAATAAACCTGTGACATAAAAGTGTTCATTACGTCTCTATTTCCATATTCTCTTACCTCGGAGTTTGTAGGAAACCCCAGCAGTGGACTGAACAGTAAACATGAAGGGAAAGTCGTTGCTGGAGACCACCATTGCCCCAAGAAGAGGAAGAGACCCCCGGGGAGGTCGCTGACTTTTACTGAGTTCATTCAGGTAATATTGGAGCTGACCAACATCTGGATCCAGTACAAAATATCTACAGAGAAAGAAGTGAGAAATATGGAACAGTGAGCATGAGAGAAGATGTTGGGACAAAGAAACTGAAAAAAGGTTGGACAGAAAGAGCCAAAACTGCAAAAACACAAGATGATGTGGTATCTTACTGGCTCTTTGAAAAGAAGATTTTGTTTGGCCAAATTCAACTATAAACTACATTTATATTGAATATGCTGTGTGCCATATCTGCTCTTACTGAAAAAAACGAGAGCTTCCTTATAAAGTAGCTCTGTAGTCATGAAAACTGCTGGACATGCATCCATGTATAGGTGCCCTATTGGCTGATATGTGTGTGGATGTATACTGGGAAGTCAGAATTTCCAAGTTCTCAGTCAGAAATTTCAACTGGAATGCCCCCTGAAGTTGGCTTTCTAACTTGGAAAATTGGACAAATCTCACCAACCCCAATTTCAAAATCCAAGATGGCTGCCCTGCACATCAACAGTAAGTGGAAGCTGTAGTACAGACTGTTTATTAGCACTTCTGTCTTTGTTGTTTTAGCAAATAGTATATCTTTGGGTTTTAGGGGACATTTGAAGACGCCATCTTGGGCTCTTTGCGATGAAAATTTTCCACAATTCTGATGTTTTATAGATCAAATAATTCATTAGCACCTCATTACACGGTCTGCACCAGGAACTGCATGAAGGAGAGCTCACAGGCAGTTCAGCAGCCGGATCTCTATGAGATCACAAAATTCTGAATACAAATGATAATTGTTATCCCAACCCCAAATATTTTTTTCAACACCACCAGAGAAAAACTTTGATTTCTCTAAATATTAACCATGGGAGTATGATATTATATTTTGTAGCTTATATTTTACACAAGGGTGCCTTAAACACATGCATGGGAGAGAGAGGAGATTAATTGAGAAATTGGCAATGTAGGCTACATTAGACATAATAACAAAGACATAATCATAAGTGTGAGAATATTTCCTTGTGATACCATGTAATGATGTAATAAAAATGAATTTAATGAATATCTCCAATCATGTTATTGCAACTCATGAAATGTCACACATGAAATGTCACACAAATAACCATGAAGTTTAAACACATGAACCCAAAGTGGCCTTTTCCAGTTGTTTTTTTATGTTTGAAAACTGGTCACCATTCACTTCCATTGTTTGGGAGATTCTGCAACACTGTTTTTCTGTGAAACTCCAGCAGTGTTTTGTGGATTAACAAAATAAACTCAACCCCCAATAGCCATGAGGGTGAGTAGATAATGACTGAATTTTCATTTTTGGATGAACTATCCCTTAAACTGCAATAAAAAGGTACATTAACACAAATGCACTGTAACATGTTGCACAATAATGGCTTACTTAAATAGAATAGAATAGAATAGAATAGAAATACTTTATTAATCCCCAAGGGGAAATTCATTTGTCTGTAGTAGTCTCATCTATTAGTATAAGAATTATAGAGTCTGATGGCAGTTGGTATGAAAGATCTTCTGTATCTCTCTGTCCTACAACGAAGAGAGAGGAGCCTTCCACCACCATTATTTCTTTGATCCATCAAG
>JAJHUR010121980.1:418-32068 GCA_027495735.1 Lutjanus campechanus | reverse complement strand
CAGTACTACATGACATTGCTTTAACAAGTGGTTAGTTGCTACTAATATTGTTTTGTCTTTGTTCCTTTAGTATGACTGGAACTGTCTAGCCTTTGTTTCTTTTCATTAGTTGTAATCGTTCAATCTCTAGAGAACAAACATACAATATGTGATCATTTTAAGGTCCAATTAGGTTCAAAGTCTGATGTAAAGAAATGCAGTACAAAAATACTGTTTACCAAAAAGTATGGCAGTGCTTGTTCAAAAACAGTTGTATTCCGTACCATTTGCAGCTGTCAAAAATTAGGAACAAACAACATAAAAATACTTCCACAATGTTTAGAAAGAAAATCGTTTTGCATTTATTAGCGTGTTATCTCCTCAACTGATTATGGTGTGATTTGTACCAAAGAATATGATGTGCTAGGACATCTCTGCAGTGCAACAATATTTAAATAAAAGGTATTTTTACACACATTTCACACATTCTCTTTAACAAATGTTGTGCCTGTTTTGATTTTAAAATTGCACTAGGCCATATTGCATTGTCGATAAAGATTAATAATTCATTTAATTAATTAATTTCACTAGGAGCTGTTGTAGGCCACTGGACTTAGTCATCCAGGTCCGGCTGTCGAGGCTGGACCTCAAGCTGAGAATCTTCACAGACATTTCAAATAATTGCTCAGCCCTAATAATAACTTAAGTTTATGATATTTTGTTTTATTTTGGATTTAATTCAAACTTATACTTGGTTGGATACTTGGTTTATGTACTTATGACTTAGCAACACTACTGTGGAACAAATGTGAAACATTCTCCTGCTTACACTGATCATATGTATGGGTTGCGACATCATCGTCATCGTTTTGTTGTTGGCTGAAAAAAAAGTTTTATAACCACTTTCTGGCATGCTGAGTCATACCATTTTGTCTGTGATCTTTCTGGTGGGAAAGAAAGATTTGTGTTTATTGAATTAGGCTGTGTTCACCTTCTCTGTTACAAAACTTTTTCTTTGACACGTTCCTCTGTACTAGTGTGTCTGTAATGGAATAAAGGAGTCTTAGTTTGAAGTTACTTGTGATAAGCTCTTGTCCAAGTATTAAGGAGCGTGCTTGAGGTGTGTGTACTGCATGTTGCCATGTCCTTCACGACTCACAGGCGTGACTGACTGAGCAATGTGATCTGAGAGCCTCTTGCAGCCGATCAGAGAACTCTGTCTGTATGTGTGAGTGTGTGGATTTACTTTTTTATCTGCACAGGTGTAGAGAAGTGAGGTGATAAAAAAAAAAAACTTTAAAAAAACATGATTGAAACTGTAATTCAGTTGGATGGAGATTAAACGTATAAAAACTTCACATAGGCCTATACAATTATAGTGAACAAAGTTATGAGAACCAGTAGTATCATAGTATTGTTAAAATGTGCTTAAAATGCTCAACAAGTACTGATACACATGGAAATCTTTTCACCAAGTTTTATATTGAAAAAGTCAACAATCTGAAATGGCAGCGTGTCCATATGATGTCAGTGTTTTCACTGATGCAGAACAAACCTGCAGCGCATGCTGTGCCTGCGCCTCGACAACTCTTGCTAACTTTGGTTGATGCTTGATGGTATTTATAGTGAGTTTTTCAAAGCACTTTAATCAAACACAGTTAATGATAATTAAAATGTGGAATGGTAATATTTTTTATCAGGAATTTTATTGTGGTTTATTGTGAAACTGGTAATCCTTTCATGCCTAGTATTTGATTTCACCTTCATCTGTGGTTGTTGATGCTGTATGAGATGCAAGGAACATTTGTTCTAAAAATCATAAAAGAGAAATAGTTTAACTGAATAATCAAGACCATGGTGCTCATGAACATTTTAGCTGAGATTCACTCCCAGATATTGCTCTGATTCTAAGTTCCTGTTTCTTTTCAAACATGCAAACCTAATTATTGATGACTCCATGTTGAAACATTTAAAGGATCAGAATCTGCTTTACATCAGAAATATCAAGCACAGCCTGAAGGCTGTAGTTCAATCAGTGGTTGTCAGATTTGTCGCCACATGATCAAAGGGATGTTCTTATGATCTGCATGACTTCTATGCACACCAACCTTAAAAAGTGTCTGCTTTTAATGGGTTGTAATCCAAGGACAATCTAAAGCAGGAGCCTGAAGTTTATCAGTGATAGGGATTTTGACTTGATGCTTCCGGTTACCTAATACAAAATGAGAATTACGTGGTGACTGTGACTCTCCAGTGTGGTTTTGGCTCATAGCTGGAAGCAATATGTTATGAGATTAGGTTTAAAGTAGTTAAATACAGTCAGATCATTTACAGGCTGGGTACTGAGCGATTCCCACTTAAAGAATTAGACTTGTGAATTGTAGCCAATAAATGGTGCTGTTGTTAGTTGCTGTTGTGTTGTATTTCATCTAGCCCAATTCTGTCTTTCACTGTTGTGTGATGACGTGTGTTCTCCCTGTGATGTACAGTGCTGTGAAAAAGAGTTCCTCCCGGGGACAATAAAGTCAAACTAACTGTGTTTTAATGGAATGAGTGCCAGATAAAATAATTAAGTAATGTTAAGTACAGCCTCAGTCACCATAACCTTTTCTGTTTATTTCAGATCTTAAAAAAATGGCGAGGAAAGTTTAGTAAAGCATCATTATTCTTGGTATGAATGGATCCTATAGTTCAGCAGCAATAGGGTTATAAAACTAAGGCATAAGTGATGAGCAAATTGGTGACCCTGTAATAACTCATGCAAATCAGATAAGCAGCAAAGTTTGCTTTCTTCATAGACATACAGGTAGGCATCATTTACTTTTTCTCATACAGTACCGTTGCTCCATAGTGACTGTTTCCAGGATGCCATGTTCAAAGCTGAAGTAGTATTTTGTCTTTCATGTAGTGGCTAGAGCCTCTTTTAAACTGGACCAAAAACCCACTAACATCTGGCATTTGTCTTCAGTGGGAAAGGGTACGGTCAGTATTCAGTCTGGGGTCAAATGACTCTGCAGTAGTCATGGGTGTTTGTTGGCTCCAGCTCCGATTACAATGATGAAAAAATGACACCCGGGTGGACACGCTTATTGTTGCTCCTTTTTGGTGGAGGCAGTGAAGCTTCTGACTTCTGTTGCTAACATCTGTGACTCCTGCAACAAATGTGCTGCTTGCCTTGACTTGGTTTGCCTCTGTGCATCAGCACAGCACAGTACAGTACAGTGGAGTTTGCACCTGCTTGAAGGTGTGTATTTAACTGATGAAGTGCTCATCTTGAGTCAAGCATCTGAATGGTAGATAGACATTTTATTTCCTGTAAATTCTTCACACTTGTTCTGTGTTAATGGGTAAGTGGTGTAAGTTAATATTTGTTTAAATGACCTGGCTTTATGTAAGCTAGATTCTTGTGATCTTGGCACAGGATGGATAGACCAGTGAGTACTGATACACAGAAATGTTTGTGATAAGGATTATCACAATTCTAGGCTTGGCAGTGATGATTCACCCTTTACATACAGAACGGAGACACATTTTTGACACTTCCATGAAATATCGGGCTTTGTTGTATAGATCTCTTAGCTGAATTCTGTTTGATTGTTGTTTAAATGGGTTAGTGGTAGAGTTGCACCGATTCCAATTTTCTTGGCCAATTCCTATTTTTTAACGGCCTGACCTACCAGTACCAATTTTGGCCAATTCTGATTTTCAGTCTTTCTAAGAACTATAATTCACAGCATTCACAAACATTTTAGCAACTGTTCTTGTGAAATTCAATTGGATGTTCATAATAAAACACTGACTATTAAATATTCATTAAATACTATTTCACATTCTCTCCAAAAGTCCTCCAGGTTACAGCCAGGCCTTATTACATTATTATATTAAGATTATGTACTCGAGGGAACATGATCTTGCGAGATCTCATGGAATCTTGTGGGACGTGATTTCATGTGATCTCATGTGGAAGCAGATGTAAACAAACCAGAGACTAACGCGGTGCAACAGTTTGCTGTAGGAAACCTTTGCAGTGAGAAAACCAGAATGAAAAGTTAAACGAGTCTGGATGAGAAAATGTTTGAGGAAACACATCAACACAGGTTGTTTATTCTTCAGGCAGAACAGGAGGTGAGATTTTAACTGTCCCTCTGTGAACAACAGTCTGCTGCTGGCTAACATTAGCCTGAAGGGCTAGAAAGTTTATGGTTGTTATGCAATAATGTCAGTTGCTCAGCTGTTGCATCTCCTTGTAGACTGTCTTCTCTTTATGTTTTTGGAAACTATCACTAATACGGACTTCATGCAAGCATGTGTCTGAGTGTGTGTGGCTGTGCTTTTGTGGGTGTTCCGTTAGGTCAGTGTGTGCTGTGTGCATGACGTGATCATCATGCAGAACATGTGTGTGAATATGAATGGCACAGAATCGGATATGAGACGCTGACCAGCCGGTCACCAGTCAGGCCCGGTCATGCTGAAAACCAGCCGGTTCTAGTCTCTGGCCGGTCGATCAGTGCATCCCTAGATATTGTAAGTTCTTGTGACAAAGTAAGAATTACTGTATATTTTTTATTTTATATGGTGAAATAAAGGACATCACCATTTTCATATATCATATATTTTATTTAATATGATCCAACCAACCACAACTCAATGCTGAGTTGGACTTGGCCATCAGAACAATGTAACACCAGGTTGTCATTCATTCTGTCCACCTTATCGATTGTGGACGCAGAGGCCAAAGTTCATTTGTATGCTGAAGGCGTTACCTTTACTTACTTTAGGTAAAGCCCTTCCACGGTGTGGGAAAAGGCAGACTTAGAGGAAAGGAAACCGAGAATGAGCACTGTTTTCCATCAGAAATGAATCACTGTATGAAATGCTTTGTCTCATCTGGGATTTAATTGCATTGCAGGTATGTAAGGATTTTGTAATTCTGACATCCTTAGCAAAGCAGTCTTGGAAACATACTGAGCAATAATCTACTATTTTGTATTAGGTAACTCCGTGTGTTGCTCATTAAGCAGTGACTTTTCATGTAGGGATAATGCCATTTTAAAAAGAGGAGCACATGATATCACTCCTGTTGTCTACATTAGGAACGATGAACAGTTGTTGCATAGCTACATGGCTGTGTGTAAAGTCCTAGATTGCGTTCATAAACAACTAAGAGCCTGAAACCTACTAATTACTAATGTCTTATAATGACCAATCAATGACCAATGATCAATGTCATGATATGTTTGTTTTGTTTTGTTTTTTCAGTTAGTTTGGGTAATTTGTTTGACGAAATATGCCCAACTACTCCATGCATCTGTTTTGGGTAAAGACCTTAAATCATTAAATATCAGTTTACAAATTAGTGAAAATCCCAAACAATCTGAACAGCCATTCAGCAAAAACTTTTGAAACTCTTTGGATACTTCAGTCTGTGCTCAAAATAAGTAGCCTAACCCTATTCAATATCCACCTGGTGGTACTGATGTTTGAAGCCATGTATAAGTGAAGATAAAGTAGATAAAGAACTGTGTTTAGCTTTACCATGGAGACACCTGCTGTGTGATGGTGGTGTAGCCTGATGCTGAAAGATGAGTCAGTGTAAGTCAACATTTGTGGTATTTGCCATGTGGGTTGTGTCATTGTGATGAAAAAGATTCATGCTAATCTGGTTTCCTTGTAGTGTTACGAAGGTCAGCCATGTCGGTTGTGGTGTTCAGAGAAACAAGTGGATATATTATGTGTCATTATTGATTGTATTCTGTCACTGTGAAGAATGTGGGCAGTGACACAGAGCCAAACAATGAGTAAGTGATAGAAATTAGATATCGCCTTTTAATACAGCAGAATAGTGTGATCTGCTGCTGGCACAGTGAAGTGCTTCCTTCAGAAAGCTTTAAAGTTAGTTGACCTTTAATAATTAGTTTGCGTCACTCTGTAATCTGTTGAAGGATTAATCTTTAATTGCAACCTGTTGGTTGGCTGGTTCCTGCTTTACTGATTATCATTCTGTCACCTCTACTCATTGACATTCAATGAGTAGAGCACAATGCCATAGATTGTTAAGGCCAGTTTAGTCGAAGGCAAGCCAAATGTTAGGCCTATGTTTTTACAAAAAACTAATCAAATGCTATGGGGATTACCTGCTCAGTTGCCATTTTCTGATAAACTAAAAAGAAAAACCTGCCGTGTCCAGCAAAATGAGACAAAGGCTGTGATCCAGATTTATTTTTATAACAAGCAAACAAAACAAGCAGCCAATCAGAAACCTGTTTCAAACACGGCCATTGTCCTGCTTTGAAGTGATGAGTTCACATATCGAGATGAGAGAGTACAGTGTCCAAAAGGGATGCCTGAAAACAAATGTCAGAGGCAGACAATGAAGATTAAAAGACTTAATCATTCAACTGTCTGCCAAACAAATTGGTGGAGTATTTGTTGATCTGTGGTCATTTTCAATCTGCGATTACTGCGATGACTGATTTTCAAATAAAGTGGGGTTGCAATTCAAAGTGATTGTTCATTATGCTGAACTTATTATTCGGCTACTATGTTGAAATTTTAACTTGTTATTTTGGGATTTGAAAATTCATGGCCATTTGGGGGTGTTGAGTTTAAAATGTTGGAGAGCCAATGTACCAAACAGAGGGTAACAAAGACCCAGAATGCCTGTGACAGTGCTGTCCTGATTATGTAACCACTGGACTAGAAAACTCTCTGTTTGCACTCAGTGGGCCATGATAGACAAGCTTGTTGCTCAGCCAGACTAAGCAGATTTTCAGCTGGGAATGACCCTTACTATTTTGTGTCATTTGTGTACGGACTACTGCAGTGCTCTTAAGACTGGCCCTCCATAGGAAGCAGCTGTAAGTTTTCAATCTTCTCAGCATGTTGCTTTCTTTAGAAAGTTCTCACTCCAGCGTTTTTCGGCATAAATTACGGAAAATGTCTCTGTCAACAAATTTAAATGCGTTGATCAGATCATAAAGTAACACTCACTTATGACCAGCAGTTATAGCTGTGAGGGTCCAACTAAATAAATTTCCTCCTGGATATAAGGCAGACTGAAGGAATTTCAGTCTTTGTTTGATCTAATATACAGTGTTATTGCTCAAATGTGGACTAGTAAATGATAGTATGTTTTCTTATTGTGTAACTTCCTCAGACCTCAATCTCAAAAGCAGGAGGATTACACAAGTTTTGTGAAAAATCACATCTTAGTTATGAAGATACGGTATATAGTTTTTCATAATGCTTCTTAAGACAGATTTGATTTGGACAAAAAATAGTTTTGTTTTTTTTCAATCCCACACTTGTAAAGGCCAAGTGAGGCTGATGTCGTCTTTAAATCTTGTGAAGTGACAAAACAACTAAGACAAGACTGACGTTTGCTCTTCTTAACACATGTTTCAAGGTAAAATGGCTCTTTGTTTACGTTAGGGTCTTAAGTGATTAATTGTTTGGTTCATAGAATTTGGACAATTTTTCTTATTAAATTACTCAAAACACTTAATCGATTGTCAAAGTAGTTGGCAGTTAATTTGGTAGTTGATTAATAATGATCGAAATGATGATTAATCAGTGCAGCTCTAGTTTACATTCATCCATCTTGAGTAGACTCAGAAACTAAAAGCGTTGTTTCTTTTGTCTCTACAGGTTACTAATTTGTGTCTCTCAGTGAAGCCACAAACTGAACTCTGAAGTTCCATCAGCTGTCTATGAAGTGCTGTCCATCAATCAAACTGCAGAAGGGCTCTGACTGACATCCCCTGGTGTCATTCCTACGTGATCGAACCAAATTTGGGACAATCCCTGCCTGGACTTTGAATGATCATTGTGCTGTTGCCGTGGTGACACTCCAGAGGGACACTGATCGACAGATCTCCCTCCAGAGAAACTCTGAGGGGCTGCCACCAAAAGGAACATGTGCTAGGAGCTGTACATCTGTCCTGAACAACTGGTCAGCTTTGACTCTAGAAGATGAGCAATGAGGATGAGTTCTACGACGCCGTCACAGGTGAGAGTGTGTATCTCTATGTTTGTGTCTGTGTGTGTTTGCAGATGGCCTAAAGATCTTGCAGCAGTTTGTATTTTGGTAAGTGCCGTACTCTGTATTGCAGTTTTGTTGTTTTTTCTGACTGATTTTTCAAGTTCAAAAATAGAGAGGCTTTCCTCAGAGAGACAAATCCCTAACACTGTTCGGGGACCAAATGCCCAGAGTGATGCCAGAAATGTTCCCTCTGTGGATTTTAAAGACAATTCTAGGTATGATTTCTTTAGCTCCCGTCTATTATCAGGAGTCTGAACAGAATTTTGTAATTTCACAGAACACATATACACTAAGTATGTATCAATTATGTTTATTTGGATCTAATTTGGCCTTCAGGGATTGTGACACTGTTTTTGCTGAAAGAGGCTGTCAGTCCTAATTAAATTGTCTGTTTTTGTCTCCATCATAGAAGCATAATACCATCCAATGGAACCTAACCTGCTTTAGTCTGATGATTAGTTCAATAATTCAGTAGTCTGCTGTGTTGCGGTCACGATCAGTAAAGTCAACACCCTGGATTCTGTCAGAGTGTTGTGGGTTGTGTTCATGTCTGTTTTTGTATTTTACTTGCAAATATAAAGAAATAGAGGAAAATCAGCCAGTTTATTCTGGGTGTGTTTTTTTTAGAGGAAGTGCCCAATTACAGAGTGATTTTTTTTTGTTTTGTTTATTTATTTTTTAGTTTATCCAGCAGACAGAGAAGGGATGGAGTGGGGGGTATCAGTTGGGTACTTTAGGCAACACTCTTTATCTGATGTCCCGTCTTGAGGAAGGCAATTAAATGAATTCACCCGCCCCCTCATTTTTTATTTTTCAGGACTTATCTTAAATGGTCTCTAATTTCTGTTACTGTGGAGAGATTAGACAAGCAGCCCTCCAAGTCAACACCCATGGGATGTCGTGCATGCTGATGTTACAGTTGCCATGAAGGGTTTGATATCCATGAATTAGCTAATTACAAAATGCATTAGCTGAGAATGAGTCCTTATAGAGTAGGTTTGACTCACCAGGAAGGTTTGTATGAGTTTTATCCAAACTTTGAGCAACATGTTGTAAAGACAGATGTGTCCCAGTAACACAGATGAGCAGCATGTGTCACATGAACAGTAGCTAGAACACGAGAAAGACCTGTCAGCAGTGCTATCATCATGTCAGCTGTTTGGAGTTGTTTTAAGCTCAAGGAAGAAAAAAACAAAACACCCGAGTGCTAAAAGTTCTGTGTCTAAAAAAGTTTGAATAAACAGAAACAGCAGTATTGCAGAGCTGAGTCATACTTTGGTCTACAGTATGTGGAATATTTGTTTCACAGTTCAGTAAAGTGCATCCATACAAATGTATTACTAACAGCTCAGTTGTTTAGGAGAGTGGACAAGGCAGTATTGGTATTGGCAGATACTCTAGGTTGCAACATCTGTGTCAGACATGAAAATGTAATATCATGCCATCCCTAGTTTGGTGGAGAGTTGAAGGGCAGGGCAAAGCCGGGTGTTGTTCTCTGTCAACAATTATTAGCTTGTATCTTCACTGCCAGTTGTGTCCTTGTGTGATATTGCTAGGCATCAATGTTGACGTACAGTGCAGTCATTGTGCTGTCACTATTATGTCTTTTGGAGGTTATTGTTTCTGCGTGTGTGTGTGCGTGCGTGCGTGCGTGTGTGTGTCTGCCTGTCTTTGTGTCATTATTGTGATCATCTTACTAATCTGAGACAGATGCAGACCAGGGCAGATGTATTATTCATCAGTACATGTGCGCAGGGTCAGCTGTGATCAGCATCAGGTGGCTTCTAGCTTGGCTTTTGTATCTAGTTTTTTTTTCTCCTCAGTGATCCTCCAATTTTAGATAACCTAGGATTTAATAAAAGTATTAATACTTTTCTTGGCGATTTGTGATTTTCAGAAATAATATCCATACATTTTAGCAGTAAAAGTTGAGTTGTAGAAAGCTTAGATTAGCCATTATCACAGAGGTCTGCATGAGGTTGCTTCATGGCAGTCGCAGAGGCATTGAGGATATTATCAAATTACTGCATATATCGTAATTACATGGATATTTTCAGTGAGTTTTTGGACCAGTAGTGTCCCATGGTTGATGTTGAATCTTAATAAATGAATGTGAATAAGTTGGTTCCTATTTGTATATCTGATATTTATATTTTTTTACCCCCAAAAAATGCACCATCACACTGCTGAGTCCATGTCCCTCCTTCATCAACACGTGATGAAACCTTTTCATAATGAGCTCAGGCTCAGTAACATTCTGTTCCATAGTTTCATATTATAAATTCATGCAAGAGACATTTGCGTAATATCTCAAATGGCTTACCTGATATGTTAAGAACACACACCTGGTACCTTTGACGTATTACTGACAGCTGAGTCAGGTGTGTTTGCTAAACGATAATGAGCCATTTGGTCTATTTTAAGCTGTTGTTAAGGCCCCACCTTATGTTCACCACAACTCAACCCTGTAGCATTAAATACTCGCATACCAAGTTCGTGTTCTGGCTGCCACCCAGGTGCAGGACACTATCAGCATGTATTCCCATAAGCAGTTACCCTACTGCTTTGTCCTATTCACAGGCAGGTTTTACTGTTGGTGTCAGGCTGAGTAATTCAGCTTTATTTTCAACAAATATAATGTAGACTGACAATAATTTATATGTATGAGAAACTTTATTATTTGTATAGCACTTTTTAAAATGCAGTTACAAGACAGTATGTGTGGACACAACAATGAAAACCAATAGAAAATAGAGAACCCAACCCAGTAAAACAGAATGTACTAAAAAATGGTAAAATACAAGTGATAAGAGAGGGATAGAACATAAACAAACAATACGTTTTCAGAAGGGATTTAAAAGAAGGTACAGAGTTTGCTAACCCAAGTTCCCCAGGTACAGAGATTCACAGCAGTGGGGCTATAAAAGAAATTCCCTGGTTTCCTTTAGTAACAAGGCGAGCTGCGTGAACCTTAATGAGGGTCCTACATGAGGAGCGCAGGCAAGGGCTTGGTTCATAAGGTGTAAGTAAATCTATGATGTAAGTAGGCGCAAGGCCATGTGGCGTTTTAGAAGTAAAAGTTTAAAATCAGTTCTATATCTAACAGATAGTCAATGTAATGTTGCAAGGATGGGAGTTAGACTATATAGTCTTGTATCTTAGAATTTGTTAGAA
This sequence comes from Lutjanus campechanus, assembly GCA_027495735.1. NCBI lineage: Eukaryota > Metazoa > Chordata > Actinopteri > Lutjaniformes > Lutjanidae > Lutjanus > Lutjanus campechanus. Next base: position 20,874 of record JAJHUR010121980.1, on the reverse strand, counting down.
GTCAGGTAGCTGAATTTGCTAAATTGCAGATGGAATGCTTGACGTTGGAGGAGGGTGGAGGCTGAATAAAAAGGCCTCAGATTTGGACTCATTGAGCCGGAGGAAAAGCATTTTATATTATTTTTACAGATGGCCTAATGAAACAGCACACTGTCTGAAAATTTGCAATTTCATTGTGTAGGTCTGTCTTTTTATGACTAGCATGGTTTTACAGCAAGGGAAATCTGGTGAATTTTGCCATGTTACAATGTATCATTTGTGTATCATTTTGTTTTTCCTGTTTTGTCTCTTAACTCTTGTTACCCTTAATATAGCTTAAATTTATGGCCATAAATTTAAACAACTTTAAAGTGACCCTCCACTTTGTCTGAAACTGTTTACAGTGACTAACCTCTTTGCTGACAATCAATAAAATTTGCCAGTCAAGCACAGGCAAGTAGTTCCGGATGCAAAACAGTATGCAAAGTTACTGCATGGTCTGTGACTGTAAGCAAACATTGATAACTGCCAGCAAATCCAGAGTCCAGTGTGTCTCTGTGTAATGGGAAGACTTTTTTATTTGATTGTGTCTTCTACTTATTGCTTTTTATTACACTTGTGAATGAGCAGGTATTCTCCTCAGATCAACTTTAACGCCTATGTCGTATTTTCTCTCCTACAGGCCTGGATTCGGACGAGTCGTATGAAGGGGTATCGGAGTCCAGTTTCAAAGATGCAGTGGTGTTTGACAGCAGCAGTCAGAAAAACAACGGATCAGTGCCGCAGGAGAACGGCATCAAGAAATACAGGTGCTGCTGCATTCCTGCACCGCTTTCCACCTGCAGTGTGTGTTTGTGTGTTTGCGGCTGACAAGAAACTTTTTGAAGCCTCCTATTGAAACCAGTTTAATGTGTTGAGTCAAAACTCTTACTCATTGGTATGGGTGTCATCAATTCAAATCCATCATTCAATTTGAGTTTTGATTTTAAGGTCACAATTCAATTCTTCAATTTAAACTTCATTTTTTTGCAAGGTTTTGCCATTTGTTAGACTATCAGGTTTGATTTGTAAGAATCAACAGATCATTGATTTTATGTGCTGACAGCTGTCATTTACAGTTTGAATTATTCTTTATAAAGATAGTCTGTATACTATCAAGTGTGATATGACGGCTGCTAAGCTACGCTGTGTTGTCGTTGAAGTGTTTGTTTCTTTACACATGCACTGGACGCCAAAAGTAGGCGGGGTTATGGGAGAGAAGAAAAATACTGAGAAAACTGCATAGTCTGCCTTTGATTTTAGGTATTGAAATCTTTTGTTTAATTTCCGTAGATTTTCAATTTGATATCAAAATTGTGACACCCCTAGTCATAAAGGTTGAATGCTTTTTTTTGTGACCATATCCTGTTGAGCTGCTCTTTTTTACACATCTGAACTGTAAACTGCCTTTTTACATGAAAAATAATAAGCAGCTATAAACAAACAAACAAAAAAAACTTTACTATCATAACAACTATATTTGAAAGGTGTGTTTCTTTTAAGTTGTGGTTATATTAATGTGATTTTAAAGGGACAGCTTTGTCACAGTACATATTGTATGACAGGCCTACTCAATTTGCGGTTTGTGGGCCGAGTCTGGCCTTTTTCACCAACTCAGTCCGGCCCTTTGATCATTTATAAATGTGAAACAAAAGTATATTATTGCGATTTTATTTTAAATAAGCTGCTAGTAGTCTACGTTTATGGGTGTTCACATTTTTTTATTAGAATATGATCACTTTATTAGTAGGCTAATTAGTCTATTCATTGAGACACCTATTTTTTCATTCAGTTTGACCCTCCTCAATTCTCTCTGCTTAAACAGCCTGAGATAAAACTTTTTAAAAATAGTATGTTAAGTGTAACATTGTATTAAGTAAAACAACAAGCTACTTCTAATCCTGAACTACAAAGGTGCTTTGTTTTTCCTGTACTTTTGTGCATAATGTCTCTTTTCCAATTGTGAAAAATAAATTAGAGAAAAAATAAAAAGGTGCATTGCTTTACACATTTAGTAGGACATGTAAACATCTGGCCCCTATGGCACTTTACTAATCACGTGCAGAGACACTGACGCTGTGACTTCAAATCCTGCTAAATACCACAACCTTTATTCCCAGGCTCCACCACCTGACTTATTCTGCTCATATAGTGTTCTAGATGTGGAATATGACTGTGTCTCTACAAAAGTTAGCATAAAAGAAACAAGACAAAAAGATCGGAGCTGCCTTTATAGTCGTCGGTGGGGGGACTGATTTTGTTGACTCATACATAAACACGTTCTGCCAAATTACTTCGATTTACACAGGGGAAATTAACACTTCTCCATTCACTCCCACTAGAGCCACTCTAGGAAAGACTTTTTGAAGGACTTGACTTTTTCATGTGAACAAATCTGTTCTGGTCCATACGCCCTCATATAATCAGATAATGGTGTTATATTTGAAGTGAATTCTTTCTTTCTCGTTCGAACATTTGTCATTTGTGTAACAGTTCAGTATCTTCAGGCCAGCAAACAGACCTGATAGACCACATGCTCATCTTATCTACCACCTTGGTTTTCATTCTGTTTTCATTCTGTTTTCATTGTAGTTTGTTAGATGAGATACTGTTGGTACAGACAGCAGACATGAGAGAAGAAAATGGTTTTCTTCTCTCTGTATCTGTGTTGGTGTTTCTATATCATCATCATCGTCTCTGGAAATATTTTTGGTTGGAGGCCAAAGAAACAGTTGTGTTGCTGGAGTTTCTTCAGCATCAAGACAAACAAACCTTCTGAACCATAAAGTACTTGTTGAAACATTACAGATGGCGTAAAATAGGTGGTTGTCGAAAACAATGCAAAGATGTGTTATAACTTGACGGAGGAAAGGTCATTTTCACCCACAGAAACCAACAACTTATTTAAGAAAATCTGTACTGGGTTAGGATACTGTGTTTGTGTGTGTGGGTTCTCTATTCTTACCCCAGCCATTTCTTATTTTCTTTCATGTCAGGGCGTCATTACCTGCGCCCATGTTTGCCAGAAACACTCTCAGTATCTGGGCTATCCTGAAGAAATGCATCGGAATGGTAAGAACCACATATTTCCAGACCTAAATCAAATGCTGCTTCTCTACACATACAGGAAATGATAGTATCAATATCCTGATGACAAATACCCTCTACGGATGGAAACTGCTTTAATGGGCAATTTAGATGACCAGGCTTGTTATTTTTGGCTCACTTAGAGCTTAGTATGATCTTTACCTCTGAGTGGTTGATATGTTTGGCCTTTACAAAATTGATTGTGTAATTTGTGAAATGATGAATTAACATTAGGCTGCAATTGTTCTATGAGAGTCTGTAGATATTATCACAGTATGTTGTTTATTATTGGTTAAGTTAAGTGGGGCCAAGATGGTGAGCATCTAAGAAATTATTTCACACATCATTTTCTGTTAGCCGAGGTCAGATCTAAAATGTAGACCTGATATTTTGCTTTTCACAGGAACTGTCAAAGATCACGATGCCCATCGCCTTCAACGAGCCTCTGAGCTTCCTGCAGAGAATCACAGAATACATGGAACACACTTACCTCATCAACAGAACCTGCTCGCTGTCCAGCTCCTTAGAACGCATGCAGGTTAGACACACACACACACACACACGTCATCTACATACACATCTGCTTTACATGCAGAACACATGACAGACACTGTGATGCCTCCTTCAGTTGTCACATAAAGTCATCACTGTATGGATGTGAAATAAATAAATAAACATCTTATTTATTTTTTTTCTAATCTTTTCTTTTAAATTTAGTCTTTTTGTCACTGTTGAAGTGTTTAAATTGTTCTAAATTTTAAGAACTATTTTACTGTGGTATTGTAGCAGTATTTATTTTCATTCATTTTATTTGCAATAAAATCTCTATACAGTACATTAAAGACATACTATGCAGCTTTTTCCTAAAGTAAAACAATGAATAAAACAAAAATAATCCCTCTAAGTCATCGCTTATGACCCATTAGAAGTGTGTGGTGGTGTTCGTATGTGCACAGACTCTGCCCTCTGCTTGTCTTTTCTTATTTTCTCATATGTTGCTGTGTTCGGGATGTTTTGGGGCTTTTGTTTGGTGGTGGTGTGTAGCCCACAGCCAATAGAGTGGTTTGAGGTTTTGAGGTTGGGACTCTGACGTAATGACCAGCAGTTAATATTGCATTATTCAACTCTTTCCTCTGCTCTCTCTATGCGAGAGCTTCAGAAAGAGTTTTACACACAAACTTACATACACACACACACAGTCAGAGAAGACTGTCGGCTGTATTCACACTGGTGTTGTGTTGAGTTGGGGAGGAGGAGCCAACTTTAAATGTTTAAGCGTTTACAAATAATACTACACATTCTACATTTAAATAATGTACTCAAAACAAACGGATTCCCTTAAATAATTCCTAAAAGTGAGCTCTTAGTTGTTAACCAGTGCTTAATTAATCGTATAGACTAGAAATTACCAGAGATCAAGGTAATTTAATCCAGCATGGAGGTCTTCACTGAGTCCACAGATCCCAACTCTGATCAAATCAGCCAACAGGCATGAAAACCCACCTGACACATAAACATACACTCACAAACACACATAGACATTTTCATGTCACACTCATACTCACTAACATGATGTGTAATTGTTTGTCTTCAGGCAGTAGCTGCTTTTGCTGTGTCAGCAGTTGCATCTCAGTGGGACAGAACTGGAAAACCCTTCAACCCTCTGCTGGGAGAGACGTATGAACTCACCAGGTACACACACATACACGCATGCACACACACACACTGCTCTTTGTAAGGTCATCCTGTTGTAACATTTTTAAAAAAAAAATTCTCTTCTTTACTGCCGTCTGCAGAGAGGAGCAGGGTTTCCGACTGGTATCGGAGCAGGTATCCCATCATCCTCCAGTCAGTGCCTTCCATGCAGAGAGCCTGGCCGGGGACTTCGTCTTCCATGGCTCCATCTACCCCAAACTCAAGTACTGGGGCAAAAGCGTCGAGGCTGAGCCTAAAGGGACCATCACACTAGAGCTACTCAAGTGAGTTCAGAAGAGAGGCTGGTGTGTGTGTGTTTATATCACAGTCGTTTAATCTAAAATCAGTTCCTCATCTTCTCTTTTATCCTCTCTATCATTCTTTCTCCTCGTGTCCTGCAGGCACAACGAGGCGTACACATGGAGTAACCCTACCTGCTGTGTACACAATATCATCATGGGCAAACTGTGGATTGAGCAATACGGCACAGTGGAAATAGTCAACCACAGGTACAACTATTCATGGGAGTTGTAGTCTTTGTTTGTTCATGATTATTTCATTTTTAAAGCATATAAATTCATTTAAAAGGGACCCAAGTCATCTAGTGAGTGAATTGACAATTATTGATTCTCAAGAGGAATTATAACATCATGGAGAAAACACACACACACACACACACTCACCAGTCACCAACCAGAGTGTAGTCTCTTCAGTTCTTGCAGGTGAAACTGAATCACAGTCAAGTTCAAATAAAGTACAGTAAAACTGGCACGTGATATCTGCAGCTCACAGACTGTTCAGCATTCGTACCTGGTGCCTTCATTTACTCTGTCGCAGTGTTTACTTTGATACTTTAGTCTGCAGCTTGTTTACTCTCTGTGTGTCTTTTCAGGCAAACAATCCCTTGATCGCTTTTTTAATCCTTTATTTATCCAGTGAAGCTCTGCAAAGCTTATATTGTCCTTATTTCTCTCACGTTCCGTGTCATGCTCACACAGTTGCACAGATTCACACCAGGAGCTGTGAAGCAGTCAAATCACAGTCTTGCACAGTTTGCAGGCACAGAGCTTTACTGTAAGCTGCGCTGACTGGATAAAAGTGCCTTGCATGGAAAACAGGAAAAGCTTAATCAACATTTGCTTTTTTTTCTTCAACAATTTTCAGTCACACCACACCTCTAAGGAGGGTTTAAGTAAAGTTGTTGTTTAATGAAATTATAGCAGTAACAGGGATGCCCAGACTGATTGACTGCCAACTGTTATAGGCCGATATTCCTTAAAAATATGTGATCAGGAGATTGGGATTATTGCTTTCTCATTGCCGATCGTGACAACTGATGATGATGATGATGCAGAAAACATGACCCTATTCTCAGCTGAGTTTGTGTCATTGTCACATGATAAGTGACTTAAAGGAGCACTACACCCCCAAAAATGATTTATATATCAGGTTCTCACCCCATTTTGCCTTGAATTTTTTTCCTTGCATGCCAATGCCTCCATTCAAACGTATAATGAATCCAGGCTTGTTGAAGTTGGTGGCGCTCCCATTTACAAAATAGCAGAATCGTTTTTAAAGCTTTGACATAACTCGTGCAGCATAATGTAAGTCTCATTTATATAGTCCTATGCTCAACACTTCCAAAAAACCTTGGTGATGAAATCATTTCTGATGGAAAGTCCTAAAGGTAAATTCAGACTACACACCTGTGGTTAAACACCTTCATGCGTGCAGCTGTGATGATCTGCAGTCGGGATTAGTTTTAATGCACAATATTACACCTTATTACAAGAAACAAAAATGTTCCTCTAGTATTGAGGAATTATTATTTAATTTCACTTTTTCTGTTCTGTTCACCATGACTCTGAAAAACAAAACTGGTTCCTCTTTTGTTTTCACCTGCAGCACTGGAGACAAGTGTGTGTTGAATTTCAAGCCTTGTGGGATGTTTGGCAAAGAGCTGCACAAAGTGGAGGGATACATCCAGGATAAGAGGTAGGAGTTTACTCTTGTATTGCTTCATCACCTGCAGTATGCATGTTCTATTATTCTATGTTTTTACATTTTAAGTTTACAAAGTTGTTATATTAATCAGGTTCTTGTACTTTTTCTTCCTTACTTGTTCCTCTTTTCCTCTTTCCTCTATTGTCCTTGTTGTCCACTTAAATTTATTCTAATTTTCTTTCTTCCCCATAATGCTTCCTCTTCCTCTCTTCCCTCCTATGTTCCGTCTTTCTCTCCGTCCAGTAAAAAGAAGCACTGCGTCATCTATGGGAAGTGGACCGAGTGCATGTGGAGCGTTGACCCTCAGGCCTACGAGACTCACAAGAAGTCGGAGAAGAAAGGAGACAACAAGAAGCACAAAAATGTGAGAAGTTAGGAGATCTGTGATACCTGTTGCTTGTATTTATTAAACACTGTTCTTCTAAGGCGTTGAGTGGTAGAAGCCTCACTCTTACAAACATAAAATGCTTCCTCACTGTATCCTATTGGCTTTATTTAACCCAGATTCTGAAGATTATTGTGCTCCTTGTTCTTTTATGACTTTTGTGTTCCCAATTATTTGTTTCTTTTTCTCTTTATTTCCTGATCTCATCCTCAGCATTCTGTATGGTCTTATCCAGGTAAACCAGCAGGCTTGTGTAGGTTGATGCTGAGCTATTCAGCTTTAGTCTGCTTGGTTATTTGTAGTGAAGCATAATAGCTGCTAAATGTGTGTGTGTTCCCTGCCGAGTTTGGAAAGAGTTCTACTGAAGCAAGACACATCGTGACAGAAACTGTGATTAGATGGTGACTGTATGTTGACACAGTTTAAATAAAGCTACAGCAACAATTACTATTATTAATTCTAGGAGGAGGTGGATGGAGCAGAGAACGATGATGCAGATGACATGCCTGAAGTCCAGGAGACAGTTTCTGTCATACCAGGAAGCACTCTGCTGTGGAGGATAGAATCCAGACCACCACACTCTGCTACGGTATAAAAACACACACAGGAAAACCGCAAACCAAGTCAGTCAGTGTCATGAATTAATTAATGAAAGCTTCTCCCGTTTCATTATGGTCATTTTGAAATTAACCTTTTGTGTTGGAAAAGCTCCTAATCAAAGGTCTGATGGACTCACAAACATGTAGGCGCGTGTACATGTGTGTATTTTGAACAAAACAATGTTGATACTGTGAGTCAGTGGTCGAGAAGATAGAAGTCATACAAGATAAATGTGTCGAAAAACACAGACATAATATCCCCAATTCCTTCTCTTCCTCCGCCAGATGTACAACTTCACCAACTTTGCAATGTCTCTCAATGAGCTGGAGCCGGGCATGGAGGCGATCTTGGCGCCCACAGACTGTCGCTTCAGGCCTGACATCCGTGCCATGGAGAATGGCAACATGGGTAATTGGATTTAAAAAGTCCCTTATCTCTTTTTAATCAAGTTCTTTTTGCCAGAACATACAGCCACTCGTAAAATCAGAAGTTACAGTTGATATTTAGATTATTCTCTCAGTAACTGGAAAAAAAAACCCACTTTGCTGTGATGCGTCATCTCTGCTGCTGAATAACACATCTGAAACGGTGATGTCTCGATTTAGTTCTCATGGAACACAAGGAACAGACAATAATAAAACAATGCTGCCACCTGCTGGGTGTCTGTGTCATTGTCTCATATCATCTCGTAGATTTAAGTGAGTGATTAAATAAGTGTTTAAGGTACAATCGTCATATGTTGTGTGTGTCCTTGAGCAGATGAGGCCAGCAGAGAGAAGGAGAGACTGGAGGAGAAACAGAGAGCTGCCAGAAAGGAGAGAGCCAAGAATGAAGAGGAGTGGTCCACCAGGTGGGAAACGCACACATACAGATTCATATCAACGCTCAATTCAATTAAACATGCAAAAGATAGAAAAGCTAACTATGTTATTGTGGTCTAAGTAACACGTTGGAAGGTCTAAAATATCAAATGCAGGGTTACATTTGGGCTGCCTTGTAGTTTCATATTGGACTTGATCAAACTGATTAACAAGCAAATGGGATGTCATCAAAAGATGTCCGGTTTAAGCAAGACAGATTTGTCATCATTTGTCAGGAACTTTGACATGATGATGTTATTCATAGTTTAATAGATGTATTGTTGGGTAGGCTGAGCATACATGCTCTCACTAAAGCTGGGTATGGTTTAAAAAATTACGATAACGGTACCCTTAATGTGACACTGATACCAATAGTGTACTTCATTTGACACGTGAATAGAAGCATTCCTGAAAATACCCTTCCACATTTCATACGTTTACTTTTATCAGACACCACAGCCGTGTAGTATAGCCATACTTTGGAATATTTTGCTGGCGTCTCGGCACAAAGAACTACCAACTGTATCAAATACACCCACACTTGACTTCACCACATCACAGACTGTACGGGTTGTAGTTACTGCGGAAATGGGCCAGTCACACACAGCATTAAACAGAAGAACGCTTGATGACTGGCTGTGACTACACAGTCATATAGAAAGTATTTTTCCTCTAGATCTGAGTACAAAAGGAATCAGATGACGGTATTGTTCTACCAGAGAAGTTTCAGTGCTTCTTGTTATTGGTTTGTTTTGGTTGTGGCAAGCAGAACAGGATTATAGTCAAGAGAGATATAGAAATAAATACAGTATTATTACTGAGTATTATTACTGAGAACTTAGAACTTATTATTCAATATTTCAAGACAAGTTTGAACAAATGATAATGGTGCCCTTTCAGAATTTACATTTGAAGCTGATATTTTCAGATCTTAAAGTACATTCCCTCGCTGGAGAGTGCTACATAAAATAATAAATAATAACAATAATTATTGAGAAATGAAAAATAATAAATGAAACAAGAAACAATATTGAAGAAACAAACAGAAAGGTACATGATTTCACAAATGAAAGGCTAAGTATCAAAAATTATACACTGACAACAATATGAAGTCCCTAAAATCAAATTAAAAATGTTGTCTCTTGTTAGCAGTATTTAAAATGAAACTGTGCGTTTTGTGATGCATTAAGTAGGTAAATCCTGCAGACATTTGATTTGTGTTTGTGTGTCTTTCAGGTGGTTCCAGATGGGCACCAACCCATACACAGGATCCTCGGGCTGGCTCTACACTGGTGGCTACTTCAATAGGAACTACCAAGACCTTCCCGATATCTACTGATAGCCCGCGAGCCTTCATCCTCCTCCTCCTCCTCCTCCTCCTCCTCTTCTATAACCCGCGATGATCTGCCTGTCATGAAACGGAGAGAAATGTTAAGAATTCACATACCCATTTTCATCTCACTGCCTTCATCATCATCGTCTTTAAACAGACCGACACTCACAGCACGGATTGGAAAGATTGGAAGTCAAAATGCTCGTCACTTCTGTCAAACTGCTTGAAGTCTTCAGGTCTTTTCTTTTTACTTCAGTCTTGTTCTCACCATCTTGTGTGATTTCGTCACATAACGACCAGCAGACATTTCCCATCTCTCTGCCCCGGCATCATTTAGAGCACAAGAACCATTTTATTCTCAGTCAATCGCAGCGGCAGAGAGTTGGTACATGTGAAACAGCAGTTAACGGCCCACAGACTCACAGATCCAGTCTGAATGTTTAACGTCTTTACAATCAAACTCTCTCCTTTGAAGAGCCTCCGGACAGCGACATTTAACAGCCACATGTGTCATTAATAAGTAAAAATGATTAAAAGCAACATGAAGTAAGAAATGAATGGACATGGACGGACAGCTAGTCAACGGGGAAATCAGGGATGTGAATGCTCCTTTGACTGAAGATGGATCATGAGGATGATTTTTCTTTTTTGAAAATATTTAAAACACTCAAAAAAAATAGTACATGTTACTCTTTAAGGAACAAAATTATAGAGAAATATTGTTGGTTTAATTGGTCGAGACGCATCGTATGCAAACATGCGCTCATTACTATTCATGTGTCATATCCCCTAAAACATTTAGTAGGACTGTTACTCTCCACAGCAGAGTAGAATGTGCAGCTTGATTGGAACCAGAAAAGACGCCACGTGCCATCTGATGTTCTCCCGCGTGGAAACAGATGAATGGTTTGTTGGCACACCTGAGCTGTTCGCCCCCTCGAAATGTAACTCTGTTGTCTTAACACTTGGCCTGTGGCTTCTGTGTGTCTGTAAGAATAACTGTTGGCTCTCTAGTAGTATGACTAATAATCCAATGTGCTTGCTCCTAACATGAAGTCACTCTGTGCGGATTTCTAAAATGAAAACGCAGACCAGAGTTCAGACCCAGAGTTAAAGAAACACTGAACTTGAGTTTTATTCGCAGCTTTGATAGCTGACTAGCTGTGCTGGCTGCTAAGTCACAGCTCATGTTCCAAACAGGCTTCACACAAGTGCAGAAAATTTGATTTTTCATCCCCCATTTCATACATTTTAAGGCACATTTTATCTTTTCCCATTCGCAATAACAGAAGTCAGGGTGTAGCAGCTCACGTGGGTCCAGTCTCCTCCTCAAGGACACTTCAGTGGAGTTTAAGTCTGTGACCTGCTCTGAGAGAACCACCCTGTTGACCAAAAAACAAATCTGGAAAAAAAAAGAACAGAAGTCTGTTTTTACCCCTTTTTAACAAGTGACCGAACAAGGTCAAATCTGATGGTGCCTGCATGTGCATGTAAATCTGAACCTGGAAGTTAAAATTCACTCCCACAGAGTTAACACTCAAAATCTATAAAATGATGTAGACATTTTAAGTGGCTATTTAATTCCCATATTAGACACAAGCGCCATGTGTGAATGTGAAGTGTATAAATATGTACAGACACTAAAAGCCATATTAACTAAAGAGAGAGTGGATTTGCTGTGTGAATGATGGGAATTTGACGACGTCAACCCTAAAAATTTACATTATTAACCTCACTATCATAGCATGATTAAAAAAGAAACCATTATTCATGTCAGTGTAATGTAATGTAACATGCACCTTTAGATATTCTGCTGTCCGGCTGGATTAGATATTTGAGGATGGATGGATTACTGGACTGACCACTGGGGCACAGGCCCAAAGGCCCAAGGGACTATCACCAAAATGTCTCTGTAGTTTTTTGTCTACGACACCAAAAAACTACAGACACCTAAAATCACTGCAAAGACACAAATTTTGAGAGGCAGGAGATGTAAAACGACAACGGAGGGATGCAGCACAACAGCAGTCATGTAAAAAATGGCCACAAAGACAAAATGATGAGAAATGAAATGATGACTGCAAAGATGAGACAAAGACTAAAGTCAGAAAACAACAGAGAAGCAAGATGACTGCAGACACAAACTACAAACAAACTACAGATGTAAAAAGACTAACCCTAACCCTAACTACAACAAAAAGATGCAAAACAACTACAAAGAGACATAAAATGACTACAAACAAGTGTGAAGCAACAACAAAGATATGCAAAACAAGTACAAAAATATTTGACATTACCACAAAGAGATGTAAAATGACCACAAACAGACACAAAACAACAGTCCTTTTGTATCTGTTGCTCCTATACAGGAGGGGTGGGAGGTCATGTGCGTGTCTGTGCCCCGGGGGCCTGTTTCTCATAATCCATCCATGTGTTGTTGTTTTTTTAATACTGATTGTATAAAAGAGACTTACAATATCAAGATTTTGTTGCCCAAATTAAATTTAATAAAAAAAGAAAGTGAAAACTACTATAATGAATGTTAGCACAAAAAAGGAGGTGGTGCTCCTGAGAATGACTGTGGACAGCTCTTTCAGAGCGTGTACCATGTACAGCAACTCTTAACTCGATGAGACGTCCTGTGCACGGCGCGTTTTTCTCCTGCAGGTTTTCAGTCGTGTTAAGCTCAGCGGCTCGACCTCAGACATGAGATACAACATTATGACTCCATGTTGCACTCGGTAAATAAATTTGAACCTTAGCTCCTCTGAAGCTTCAGTTACAAATCCATGATATTTGGATAGATGACTCAGTATTTTACCTTTAATTACAGCTGAGCGGGACTCAAATTTCCATTTAAACTCAGTAGGATTGAAATTCTGTTGACCAGACACACTCAAACATCTGCACTGATTGGACAGATTTTACCTCAAGTTTATACATTAAATATATATGTTGAAATTAAATGAAAAGATTTAAAAAAAATGTTTTGCAACATTCTGCTTGGGATGTTTTTTATTAGAGTAACATGCTCCTGAGCTTCAGATAAAATAAAAGATCAAAGATTAAATCAAATTTAAAGATCCCTCTATCTTGTTTCTTTGCTCTTGTTGAAGAAGATTCAGTCAAGGGTTGATTTTTTTTTTTTAATGTGGCTTGTTCATCTCGCATCAGGATTTCATTTTGATAAATATATGATAAGCTTATCATCACATCATAATATTCACATTACCTGCAGACCTGTTTGCACTGGTGAGAAAGTAACGTTTTGACAGCCAACAACTAGTTTTAGGAGATTTTGTTGAAAATATGGAAAATGATCCTCGACCTTGCAGCCCTTTAAATAACACGATGGACAAAGAAAGTGCTATTGAGCTTCAGAAATCTTTGTTTTGAATATGTTACTCTTCTACATTTTGTTCCCTGCTGTTTAAAAATGACGTTTTCATCAGTGCATTTAGGAGCTACGACGTATTTCACAATATACCAACTCTATGCAATGTTTGCACCTCAACATGAACAGTACATGTCTGGTCTGTTATTGTACAGTAGCTTTACTTCCCCCCTCACCTCAATAACACACAAACACACACACACACACACACACACACACACACACACACACACACACATCTGTGGCTTCTCGGCTTGATCAGTCGGATGTTTCTCCAAATCGTGACTTTGCCTTTGTAGTTTATTTGGAAATATTCCAAACAATATGAAATGATTCTAACTTGTTGAGCTGCTCGGCACTACAACCAGCCTTGTATCGCATCTCGGACCAACTTAACTTTTCGTTTGTTTCTCTGTTTTTAAGATTTATTACCGTTTCATGCTTAGTTCCTGGATTTGTCTGTTTACTTCTCTTTCCATTCCCTTGTTTTTTATTTATGTGTATTATTTATGATGTTTGAGGTTTTATGAAAAAAATCTTTTGTCATTTTTTTTTTCCTTCTTTTGCGTATATAGCTAATCCAAACAGCTCTTAATTTCTCTCTTTTCAATTAAACACACATCTGAACTGTTTTTATAGAAGAGCAGAGCATCTAATCAGGGCTTGAAGTGAACATCATTCACCAGCTTAACATGTGTACATTTTGCTGTGGCCGTTGCATCTGTCAGATTTACTAACCAGTACAGTGTGTAGGTAGACAAACTGTGTGCTGAATCACTCTCTCCTATTTTAGCCCAAAAGATCACAATGCTTTCAGTTTGTCATTAAAAAGTTGTTTAAAATCACACAAACACTACAGTGACTGTAATTCCGGCTGTTAAAATGGTCCCAGCAGGAAGTAAACACATGGAACGAACACATTCATCAGTGCTGATTCAGACTCTGCCAGTCACCAGACTAAAAGCTCTTTCATCAAACTAGGTCTAAGTTGTTATGTTGCTTTGAGTGTTGGTTCTTTCTATTAAAAAAAATGTCTTTCCCCTCCTTCTCTTGGACTGTATCATGGGGTTGTCGATGTTATATATGTGTACAAGTGCTGCACAGAGGTAATCACAAGCAAAATGGCATATTATTTTGTGCAATTGATTTATTTTTATAGTATTTAAACAGTTTTTGGTGAGAACATTGTACCAGATGTTTTATTTTGAGGTGGGGGACTGTAAGGGGTCGTTATCCAATCTGTGGACAGCTTGGTAGATTAATGAAAGGGGGAAATGTCTACTAATAAAATCCTAATTTCAGTTTTTGACCACGTCTCTTTATTTCTAGAAGAAAATGGCTAGAAGGAATTTATTGGTCTCTGCACTGAGTCAAAACACAGTGAATATCAACCAGTTTTCATCAGTCTTTGTGCACCTGCAGCCATTTATTGACTCGGGATGACTAGAGTCTTCAGTGTGACAGCTGTAAAAAAAAAAAAAACAGAAAAGAAACCATTAGATTAAGATAATACTAGTCAGTCGCAGTCTGAACTGATTATCCTCCAACACTGCAGGTGAGATAATCTAATAGGTTACCAAATATAGTGTAACACTGGGTGAGTCAGTCATGATACAGTCACGTCTCACTTCAGTGTGATTAACGGCGGGTTTATTGCGAGTGGCAACCGGTGTTACACCGTGTTAGCGCCACCTGCAGTGTCGGAGTGTGAAGTGCTTGAAGTTAGTGTTGCTGGGAAACCGGAGGTGTGTACAGTTACACGATGACTTGGCTCTGTAGCCTGAGGAAAAGCACACTGATTCCCAATCTGAACCAACTGTGAACTGGCACCAAGTTCTTGTTGTTCGACAAGGGGCATTAGAAAGATGGTGGGTTGCATTGATTGTCCAAGCCTTTATTGGATGGATCATTCATCTTTTAGATATTAACTCATTTAATGTTTTGATGTTGGCAGAGAGCGACATGTTCCTCCAACATCTCCACAAATAAAACAAACAAGAAAAAACAACAAAAGGACAGTCAATGGTAATAAAGTAAACTCAAGAAATGCTTCAGAAGAGATTTTAAGAAGTGCTGATCTCATTTCCTCGTGCAGCTCGACCCATAATTTCAGGGCTTTAAGTGCGAAAGCTCTGTCACCTCCAGAACTGATGAAAGACCATTGCCTGAGGATCTAAGGCTACTTACTGACTTGTAGGTCAGAAGTATGAAGAATGGAGAGCCATGACGAGCCTTAAAAGTCAACAGTAAGATCTTCAAGATAAAGATTCTGTCTGTAGCTGATTAAAGCTCCAGTAGGCAACATTGTTTTGGTATAATTGAGAAATAATTTCATAAAAACCTTTAAGCATATTGTAAATCAGGTGTTCTGAGAGAGAGCTACACTGCTGCACCTCCTCTATGCCTCTAATTTCAGCTTTTAGAGAATCTGTAGCGCACCGTTAGACTGAACCAATCACAGGTCTTTTAGGACCTGGGCGACTCCTCCTACTAGCGCAGCTGCACGTTCATGTTACTTCGCGAGTCAATGACGGAAACTACTGCAGGAAAAGTCGCTATAAAACGGCATTCTAATAAAGAGAAAACCGCCTAATTAGCAACATGCTCAACCCAGGAGTTTGTCAGCTCACTCAGTTACTTTTGAGTTCACCTTCAGTTGTATTCATTCACTTGTATCGCGGAGCTTTGCCGAGTGCCGAGAGGACCGGGCGGAGCTGAGACACAGAGCCGACAGACAGCCGATTTGCACCTGCTGTGGGCCGGTGAGCTGGTGAGCTTCTGGAGGAAAAAACCACGGGAGTTGCTGTGATGCTATTTTACTGTCAGGAGAGGAGCTCAGAGTGTATATTTCAAACTTTTGGGATTAATTAATTATTACTTCACTCCTGCTTCAACCTTATACAGCAACGACGAAGAAATCACGGAGCCGCGGACCGGCCAGACGAGAGCTCAGCATTTGTTTTTGAAACTTTTGAGATGAAAAAGTGGATTTATTTTTACTCCGGCCTCTGCAGCAGCAGTTCACGAAACAATTACGGATGTTCTGACCAGCCAGAGAGCTCAGAGTCTGTTTCTTAAACTTTTGGGATTAAAAAGTGGATTTATCTTCATGTTTGCTTGTAAACCTGTGTGCAGCAGCACCATGGAGGAATCAACCGCGCCGTTTACATGGTGAGTAAATGACACAGTGCTTTTGTACTGACATTTTAGGCCGCGCAAGTCAAACTGTGTTGCTGCTAAGTTGCATTTTCATGACCGCTTATATCGCGGAGAGCCACGCCCGACATGAACCGCGAGCTCGACTCCTCTCCAAGCGGGCTGCGGGCTCCATGTGGCGCTGACCCGAGCCTCCTTTCTGTCCCCCTCTAACAAGCGGGTGTTGTGATACTGAACTCATGTGTGCAGGAGAGCAGAGAGAAAGACGTTTTAAAAAGTCTCTTTATGTTCAGCTCTCTGTACTTTTATATCTTTACACTAAATCTTCATGTTTTTAAATGTAGTTACTCTCCTCTGTCGGTGTTTTTTACTGTCAGGTGTCTGTTTTATTACACACAGTTGATGTCTGTCGGTCTGTGCTCGCTCACGAGCCTCGTTAACGGTTACTTGCGCTCATGAAGGGCGTGCTGCTCATCTAGTGGAAGGGGCTGAGGACACAAAACCAAACCTAACTCAGATGAGACTCAAAAATCAACCGTTTGCAGGCTTTCTACCTACTGCAGCTTTAATGCATTTTTGGTTGAGGCAAGTGAAGAGGCTGGTGCAAGAGCCGAGAAGCAAGGAGGTGAGTGCATGTAAAATTGTCTGTATCTTTAAATGGTATAGTAGATCGTATTTTGGTAATATGGCAGAATTTGGAACAGCTGGCAGGATTTGTTTTACTATGTTGTCAGAGCCAATTAAAATGACCTCTGTTTGTCAAAACCAACACGACCCAATTATCAATAAATCTTGGGAAAAAGTTAATTTGTGCATAGATGAACATTTTACTGCATCAACTTATAGAAACATGCATTTATTTCTCACTTTTCACATGTGTATACTGCATGTTTTCAATAACACCTGTCAAGATAATTTCAGGTGATGTGGAAATGGTCAGGAATGTTAATTTGTTCACAAATTAATGCTTTACAAGATTTATTAAGAAGCCCTGTGGTGCATTAGGTCATGATGGTTTGTCATTTCTAAAAACTGGGGCTCCTTAAAAAAAGTTTGGGAAATACATATGTCAAGAACTGCCAGTGTCATTGTCTTCATTGGGCAGGTAGAGTTGCATATCATCTGCATGATAATGAAAAGAAACCTCACGTCTATGGACATTATGTCCCACGGAAAGCATGTCCAGGAATAGCCTGATTCTGGCACTGCTCAAGGCCTTTTAAAGCCAGGTACAGAGTCCCGATGCCAGTCCCAGTCTGCTGGTCTGTTGTCTTGAATCCACCTTGTTTATAATTCTTGTTGCTCTTTTTTGTCGTACATATATTAGATTTAAATATGATCTGTCCACACAGTAACTAAAATATGGTAAAATAATCAAAATACTTCTGGATGTGTGAAACAATATTCTTTCATTTGAAGCTTGTAACAGTGTGCTGATGTGTTGTTTTTTTCCTCATTTGTAGAAATTAAGCAACTTTTTTATAAACTCTGTAGTTTGTATTTGTGAAGGAACATTAGTTCAATTCATTAATATTTAATCAGTACAGTATTGGTTGTATCACATTATTAGATTATTCTAATTGGTCAATTACATCATTCTAAGGACTGTTATTTCTGTATGACAGATCGGACACAGTTTTTATCATAGACTCTTCAGGACCAATAAAATCATTATTAAATTAAACATTCCTCATGTGTCCCACAGACGTACTGGTGAGAGTGCCTTCTGTTTTTATGTCCCCAAACTGTGGAACTCTTTGCCTTTGGACATTAGATCGGCAAGCTCTCTTGGTATTTTTAAGAGGAGAGTAAAGACCTATCTTTTTAGTCTGGCTTATAATTGTTCATTTGGTAGTAATGTTATAATATTGGTCTTTTAACCTCAATCATTAGGCTTTTTTTTCTTTACCCCAGTGTTCCTTTTATTTAATTCTAACATTCATTTTATTGTTGTATTGTTGTAATTTTATTCTTACATTTTTTGTTTTTATTTATTTGGATTTTCATCATTCTTTGCTTGTTTTTATTTGTTTCCTGTCTGTTGTTTTAATTTTGCGATGTGAAGCACTTTGGGCTGCATGTTTGTATGAAAGGTGATATATAAATAAATAAAGCTGAGCTGAACTAAATTACTAAAATCATTTTAAAATTAATATTTTGTGTCAAATTATTTATTTATTTTTAAGTTATTTTTTCTGGCATTTTTTGCCTTTATTGGAGAGGACAGCCAGAGGGTAGACAGGAAACGGGGTAGAGAGCGGTCCATGTTGTTAAATAAATATTATAATATTTTGTGTCAAATAAATGTGTGACAAATATTTATTTTTGGGGGGTATGGTAACCATGTAAAAAGCAGGATGATTCAAGACCTGCATCATCCTGACGGGCTTATTTTCACAATAATGACCTGCTCACTGTACATTATCCCTCACCGATAATACTCAAAACAGTCAGACAACAACATGAAGAATACTTAAAGTTCTACAGAAAAACAACTCGACAGACAGTGTGTTGCTTTTTTCAATAATGCACTAATTTATTTATTTACAATTTGCCAAGAAAAACACTCATGCAGACACAGAGGAAAAGTCCTGACAGAAAGAGACCAGACTTCCAGACAACCAGACTTGTTTTGGTGGAAAGTTTACTACTCCAAACTACCCCAAAAAAATACTCAAATTACAGTAATTAGAGTATAATCAGTTACGGGTTAGGGGTTAGGCAGGCATGTCCAAACTATTCCACAAAGGGCCGAGTGGCTGCAGCCACATGGCCCCTCATGGAAGAGTTTGTACATGCCTGGGTTAGGGTAACTGTGGGGTCAGGGTAATTTGGAGTAGTGTTTGGCCAATTTTGGTCGTCTTGGTCTCTGCGTTTTTCTGTCTTACTCCTGGACCTGCCTCTGCCTCCTGTCCTTATACTGCCGGCGATGTTTTGGAGTAAGCACCTGTAGTGTATTCAGTGGTGATGATGTGAAGATGATGAAGGAATCTCCGCCGACACCGTATTTCATATACAACAAAGATTTATTATACAGAAACACAGCATCTGGACGAGCAACCCGGAATGCTCGGAGAAGGACATAGCCGGATAACATTCTGACTTTATTTATTTATTTTATTATACACCACTTTTACCACAGTCAAAACAAAAAAGAGAAATAGAATTGCCAACTCCAAAGGAATCAATGCCTCACTTATTATAATAGCAAAACCACAATAACAATACTTCAATAACTAATCTACAACTACATTAACTGGTCAGTCCATTGCCAAGCCTCACTTTGAAATAACTACAAGTATAATTCCTGAATGCACAAGTAGATAAATGCACTCTATTAACCCCAAATTTTAACCAAGTTAAAAACTTCCTCTCAAAAAAGCTCATGGGTTTTAACCAAGTTAAAAACGTCCTCTCCGAAAGGCTCATGGATTTTAGCACTAAAAACGTCCTCTCAGAAAGGCTCATGGATTTTAACCAAGTTAAAAACGTCCTCTCCGAAAGGCTCGTGGATTTTAACCAAGTTAAAAACAGAGCATCTTTCCCTGTATTTTACTAAATCTCTTACTCTTAATGACTACTTATACATGCATATACAATATACAATCTACTACTTTAACATAAACCCCATAAACCCAACTGCAGCGTTTTACTCACAAGAAAACTCAGAGACTGGACTTTGGACACACACACACACACACACACACACACACACACACACACATCAACAGGATCCAGCTCTCTCACCTACAGAGACCAATCACTCAACCATTAAAAACACAGAACAAACTTGTAAACCATATAACACGTTATACATTATCCCAAAAACACAACCGGTATTTATTCCCAAATTATTAAAGACGTCTCATTCACACTTTTCTAAGCCTATAGCATATATGCTTTTTGCCGCTCCTTTTTCCTTTT
>JAJHUR010121979.1:0-15473 GCA_027495735.1 Lutjanus campechanus | reverse complement strand
ACACAGTAGTGATCAGACACAGCCAGGTCAACAACAGAGGACACACCAGTGGACAGGCCATAGGTTATGACCAGGTCCAGGGTGTGTCCTCTGTTGTGAGTTGGCTGTGTTACATGTTGGTTAAAATCCATGCAGTTTAAAAGGTTTAAAAATTCTCTCGACAATGGGTCGGAGATGTTATCAATGTGCAGATTAAAATCACCAGTTATTAAAATTCTGTTATAGGCAGCGTGTATGATTGATAAAAGCTCAAAAAATTCACTGATAAAAGAAGCGGAATGGTGGGGTGGTCTGTAGACTGTAATGCAAAGGGTAGGAGGACTGCTAAAAACAAAAGCATG
The DNA here is from genome assembly GCA_027495735.1 of Lutjanus campechanus. NCBI lineage: Eukaryota > Metazoa > Chordata > Actinopteri > Lutjaniformes > Lutjanidae > Lutjanus > Lutjanus campechanus. The sequence goes on along the minus strand of JAJHUR010121979.1, from coordinate 15,132 downwards.
AAGTTCAAAGGATGAGTAGCTGTTTAAAAACACTTCCTTTGAGTTTAAAATATTTTTAGAAATCGAAGCAGTTCCGCCTCCTCTTTTACCATCCCTGATAGAAAATAAAAAGTTAAAATCAGGTGGGCAAGCCTCGGTGAGAACAACTGGTGCGTTAGTGCCAAGCCATGTCTCTGTTAAAAGAATGCAATCTAACTTACTGTCTAAAATCAGGTCATTCATAATAAAAGATTTGTTCACAAGGGAGTGAACATTTAAAAGTGCCATGTTGAGGGTGACAGGTGGTCTACGGACTGTACAGGTGGATTGTTGATGTTTTGGGAGAGGTCTGAGGTTACTGAAGTTCACAGAGTGAACATTGTAAAATCTAGGCATTTCTATAATGCCGGAATCTAAAATGTTCTATATCATTTTCCTGATGAGAGAAATAAAACCAATGGGATATCCTGTTAACTCAGCCTAAATGCATTTATTTCTCATTATAAAGTGTTTAACATGTTTATATGTTTGCAATAACATGCATCAAGATTAGGGCTGCAAATCATTTATTGCAGATAAATCTGTCCATTATATTCATAATTGATCGATTAGTTGTTCGTGAAAAATGTTGATCTGGCAATAATTCTTCCACTGATCGATTAGTTGTTTGGTCCATAAAGTGTCAGAAAATAATGAAAATCAATTTATTAATCCTGTCACAATCTTGTCAATTGAAAAATAGGTCCAAACATGTGACGGGTGTTTTTACGTTTGGACCTATTTTTTAACTAGTGATCAATGTAGCAATAATTTTTCCTTTGATCGATTAGTTGTTTGGTCCATAAAATGTTAGAAAATATTGATCAGTGTTTTCCAAAGTCCAAGATAACATCCTCAAATGTCTTGTTTTGTCCTCAACTCAAAGATATTAAGCTTACTGTCAGAGAGGAGTAAAGAAACCAGAAAATATTCACATTTAAGAGGCTAAAATCAGAGAATTTAGACTTTCTTTCTTTTAAAATTACTCAAATTGATTCATTGATTCTGAAAATAGTTGCTGTTTAATTTAAAAAGCGATTAATCATTGCAGCTCTAGTCAAGACAAGATAAGGTGATGCGGAAATGGAAGTGAGAAAAAATGGTGAGAAAGGTTTATTTATGCACAAATTAAGTCTTACCGAAATTTATTAATAGGGTCTATTGTGGATTGGGTCATGACGGTTTGTCATTCTTAGAATGAGTCCTTTATATCTATAGAGGGCTCAGGTCCTCTTTCATGGAGGCCGCCATGTTGCACTATCATGTTTCTGCAGTAGCCCAGAATGGACAAACCAAAGCCTGTCTGTAGATATGGCCTTCTGTACTCCTCATGAGTTTTGCTGCCACTGTACGTTCTCCTACATGCTTGGAAGGGAAGGCAATATTTTTTTCCCAGATGGCAAAGGCATGTCTACTCTGCCTGTGATTGTCTTACCCTGATAATCTTACCCTAACCCAGTGGTTGCCAAACTGGGGGGTGGATCTCCTGGGGATCTCGCTGCTTGGTTCTGTGTAAAAACAAAAAGGCTGTATAGAGACAAGTCTTTGTTGCAACTATATTGCAGGATCTCTGTGCTGAATCAAAATCAGAAAGAACTTTATTGTCCATTGCAGAGCAGTGGAAATTCGTCTTTGACGTGGCTCACAGAATATAAAAACACATGTTAATGGGCTATTGTTAATGAATGATAATAATAGTGGGGTAATGGAGGTGAACTTTTTTCAGCTTCTGAAGGGAGCATACGAGAACAAGTTTGGGAACCACTGCCTTAACCCAATCATACTCCTCGCATCTCAACCTACACAACCCAAACATACAAAGGCAACGAGCACTAGCCAATAAGAGTCAGAGCAGGGATCATGACTTTGCCATCTAGGGAAGGGAAAAAAATGCAAACAAGAGGGAGAGAAGAGGTGTTTGCCTTCTGCAAGCTCACCGTTAGATGCCACTAGATCTGACACACTGGTCGTTTAAAACAGCAGAAATTGTGCCACAGTGTGATGCTTTTGTATTGGCCTGGGTGATATAGCTGAAACCTCTTACAATAGTGCTGTTTCATATTGGTTGATATCAATAATTGTGGATCATGTAGGTTGACAGACCACATGTTGTGTACTCCAAAGGATGAAAGCAGCTTTTTGTATTATCACTGGCCGATAGAAATACAAAATCAAACATCACAATATTTTTGACCAAATACATCAATATTGATATTGCAACAATACAGTAGGCATATTGTTGGTGAAAATATGAACACAGCCAGATTTCTTGACAAATAATCATCAGTAATGTGGATATAATGACTTAGTGGGTAAAGACAAATTATAAAATAGAACAGTCTGGTGAGTTCAGAAAGTTACATCACTTTACTGTAACGCAGTGTCTAAAACCAGGGAAAGGCAACATTTATGCCATGTCACAATATAATGATATCCAAAATCTGTCATGATATCTAGTCTTATATCACAATATGATATATTTTATTTATTACCCATTTATTACCCCTATCTTTAATTAATTCTAAAACCACGTTAGTGAGAGATTAAGATTTTTCCATAATTATGGTGACAAAAAAGACAAAAAAAGAAAAGAAAGAGAAAAATACATATGTCATAAGCACACACATCAGTCATAGACAGATACATTTTATACACATGTGCACGCTGTTTCTTACACGCTTACAAACAAATCTGTCATAAAGTGAACTTTAGAGGGGCCTCTTTCCAGTCCACTGTGCCACATCCTCTCTGAATTAACATCACTGGGAAGTGAGTCTTCAATGGCTGCCATACTTTATTTAAACAAGAGTCTTTCCATAAGAGACACTCTGAAGATTTCAATTGATTTACCATTGCTTTACAGAGGGGTTGTTTTTTTAATCCAGATTTTTTGAATAGTATGTATTTTCTTGTTAGTAAGTGTTACTGTTTTCAAATATTACCATATCAACTCTGATATGCTGATGTAGAGTTGACTGATGAAGTGTGGATGTAGGGGACAGACATGATCCATTTAGATTGACAGACTGACAAACAGAATGGTAATTCTTTGGCCTTCTGAGTAACTGGCAACTTTAAATACTGTGAACATTTATCCGCAGTTATTAATCTTTGTCAATTATTCCGATAGTTCTGTAATCATTGACAACAGAAATCACATACAAACAAAGAAATACAGACAAAAGAACATCAGAACCAGGGGGAATCTTTTATGTAAAAAATATTACAACATTAACACATGGTTTAGTTAAAATTTCAAATATTATAAATAAAGCTTTACAATGGCTAAATTAGGATTTATGAATAAAAAAAGTATTCATCAAATTGATTATATAGAATTTTGAAAGACCTTTAAAGGCCTTTCTCTACTGCAGTCCTGTCTCAAAGAGCACTTCCTCTGTGTGAAGCAGCCCTCTGTTATAAAGACTCAGTTTGTTCCTGAGTCTCTCCTTGGCTGCATTTTCCACCACACAGTCAGCTGAAACACACAAAACACAGCAAATTATCAGGGAAGACCTGGGGCTCACTGAACACAGAACCAAGCCTGGAGTCTGGGGTTGTGTGTCATACAAACAAAGAAATACAGACAATTGTAACTAATTAACTAATTTGTACTACTACTTCTTGCATGAAAACAACATGCAAATGATCACATACTTAACCAAAAAATATGTTGCATTGTAATTACCACCAACTATGAAAATGGTACTTGCTAATTATCACATAATTATTGGAGGTAATTTGTGGGTAATTTCTACAAAATTTCAAATATATACTTGGTAATTACCACTTATATATCATGAAATTATGGGACCTACTGAAAATTCTAAATTCAGAAATTTCTAAGTTCTCCCCATGAGTGATTCTTGCATGAGGCTCATTGTCTGTCCATTGCTGTGAGAGAATCAACATGCCCCTTAATCATTATCAAACATGGCTGTTAAGTTCATTGGAGGAATCCTACAGTGAGTGGTTGAAAGCACAGACACAGACCAATGTCAAAATTAAAATCACAGTCAGGAGAGTATTTTGGATGTTTCCTCAGACAACATTTGTACCTGGTAGAGTTTAATCACCCATCTGAATACATTTCAGACAAATTACAAACTAGTCTTACAGGTTTTTCAAATTCTGCTTATGTAATGTAGAATTGAGTATCTTCGCAACACTTACTCTGAAGACTGTCTGGTTGGTTAGGGAAGAAGCCATTAGCCCTGCAGTCCTCACAGACCAGTTGACCTGTCTCTGAAGGACAGCTGCATTGTACAGGCCAGCTGCTGTACAGGTCCACCACTGCCTCACCATGAGCACCCACAGTCTCACTCACATACGTCACCTCTGACTGGCTGCATTCTCTCGGCCCTGTCTGTGTTGGAGAACAAAGGGGGCTGTGCTGCTCATCGTGCTCCATAGGTATGGAGGATGAGGGGCTCTGCAAGCCATTAATAGTGACTCCATCATCCAGACTGCGGGGCTCGTCAGCAGGAGGGCAGCTAGGTGGAGGGAGCAGCTGGCTTAATGCCAGAAGCACCTGAAGACATTTGAGATTTACAGTGCTTATCTCAACCACAGCCACTTCAGTCACTCCAGCAGGACAATATTAATACATGTCATCAAAAGTTAGACACAACCTAAGACTAGTCGAGAATACTCCCATACTGTATATCATCTCCCATACTGTATATCATCAGCACTGTAACCAACACATAAGCATAGAGCTTAAGCCAGTAAAACATTTCTTTGTTTAATGAGTGTGACACTTCTGTATTACACTGTAATTACTAAAATTCTACTCCTCTGATATCTACAAAAAAATACAACAAAACAGAGAAAAAGGTCATTGTTACCATCAGCCAAGGATGGAAGTAACTCATTGCAAATTTTAAAAATACTGTAATTAATTAGTATTTTGGGGTACTTGTACTTTTATGAGTAGATTTTCAAATCTGTACTTTTACGAGATGTAATCTACCTAGTTACTAGTACTAAGTACAATTTTAATTAATATCCAAACCTTTCATCTGCATTTTAGTAGCCAATAAGGTGATCTGATTACAAACAGTCCAATGAAAACAAGAACATACAAATGAAAAACAAAACAAAACGCTGCAGCAGCACACATCTAGAGTAAGGATGTTAATGATTAATCTTTTAATTGATTAATTGCTGTTAAGAATGTTAAGAAATTTTTGCACCTCATTTGACATCATTTTGTCTGACAGACCCATTTGTTGAATATGAGCAATTAAACTTAGACTTAAAAATGAGAAAAAGGTGACAATGAAAATGAGGAAATAATTTATATCTTATGAATGATTAATAATTAATCAGTTGTTAGTGTTTTGTACTATTGGTTAAGGAAAACACACAAAAATTTGTAACCCTAGTTCAGAGAGGTGAGGGTGACATAAACAGTAACTAAAGTAACTAATGCTTTGAGTAGTTTTTTCTAATGAATACTTTGTACTTTTACTTAAGTATATTTCTAACACCAGTAATTTTACATGTAACTGAGTAATATTTTATCAGTGTAACAGTATGGATATTCAGTACTCTTTCCACTGTCAGCATCAACTCTCTATAATAAACTTCATCAAGCTACTGTACTACATGAGTAAATGAACACCAACTGTCTGTAAACAAAACTGCTCACAGCCTCCACTATGAAGAGGTCCAGACAACTGAAGAAAGATCAACGATGACATATTTGAACAGAAACAGCGTCATTTCTGCCCATATAAAACCACGTTATCACACGCCTGAAATTCCACACTTAGATCAAGAATGACACCTGAGCCAGCTCTGTTTGCTGAATGACATCTGTGAGACACTCTTGTATACTGTTCCTAAAGGTCAAGACTGAACTTTGAGTGCTTACATTCTCCATGCTTGGTCTGTTGCGGTGGCGGCTAGCAGTGCAGTCCAAGGCCAGACGCAGAAGGCTCAGGGCCACAGCAGTTGGCCACCAACCAGCTGCTGCATCTAAAAACTGCAGACAAGAGTCCACTCCCCCACTGTCCTCCACCTCAGTGACGAGCAAGTCTCTCTGCCAGAGCAGACGGACAGACAGAGAGGAACAGAGAGAGCATGTGGTCGGTAAGGATGACACATCACAAGGTGTTTCCACTTTGATTTGCATTCTGTATGTATCTAGACCCACTAGGGCAGGGGTCACCAAATGGCGGACCGCGGTCCGAGTCCGGACCCAGACACCGTCCTATACGGACCCGGGATTTTGAGCGCACTGTGTTTCGTACATAGGTGTGGGTACTGAAATTCGGCATTAAATGGTTACATTATTAAAGACCAGAGTATTAATAAGTTCCGACGTTTAAGTTCTGATGTAATTTATTGGCTGCAGCGCCTGTCCTCTCTGTGCCAATATAGCTTCTCCATGCAGTACGCACACACAGAGTCCAGTGTGTTTCTCTCACCCTGTCTGTCTGATCTGTTGACTTTCTTCATCAGTAGGATGTTTTATAAAGTCGCCCCAAAACCCAACTCACGTTTTGTTTTGTTTTTCCATGTAATTTACCTGCGATTCAGTTTTCACAGCAGCAGAAGCTGCATGTGGAGGAGAGTTTATTAAAACAATCAAAACTAACGTGATGCTGAATGACACCAACCAGCTGCACTTATAAGATTAAACATCTGTATAAGGAGGCTTTTACATTAAACAGGAGAGTCTGTGTTTCTCTGTCAGACCTTCTCACAGCAGAGCTAACAGGCCGTCGTCCTCTCGGACTGATTAAAAAAAAATAAAAATGCCAAAATTGGTCACAAACTATACCTGAATGTCCGCACAAGTGTGTGTGAGAAACACTGCAGAGTAACATCATGATGTTCACAGACAGTCTGCTGACATTAGTTTGATAGAGACACAGAGAGAGTCGTGTTTAGAAGGGAACCCTAGACCCGCAAAAGATCGCGCGAGTTTGATTTTATCAGAAACGAATCCCGCAAGAGTTTTGTAAATACAGGGTTCCCTTCTAGACACGATCGAGAGCAGTGCGCTGCTCCAAGATTTTGGGGTTCAGATGTTTTAATATGACAAGCCGCCATAAATAAAACAGTGTATTCACTGAGCCACAGAGAGTCACTGAAACACTGATCACTGACCTGCTGTGATGGAAAAAATACTCAGATCCTTTACTTCAGTAAAAGCATGAATATCACAATGTAAACAATCACTAATTACAAGTAAAAATCTTGCATGTGATTGTTTCCTTTTTAAAAAAAAAACAAATCAACATTTTTATTGCTTTTCTTGAACTTTAATGGTTCTCTTGTTGGTATTTTTGATTACTAAATCAGACCTGCAAACTCATAAGAGGAGAAAAAGGTGACATGTTGATCACCTTGATCACCGTGTCATTAATCACCAGAATAATCAATAGATTACTAGATTGCTAAAAGAATCGATAGCTGCAGCCTTAGTTGAGACTTTTAAGTCAAGATGTCACTCACTGTCAAGAAGGAAAATTCAAGCTGTACCTACGCTTTATTTTATTTCCAAAATTAAACATTTTATTTTAAGATGCACAATTTTTCAAAAACTGTTTCATTTATTTAATCTATTTTATTTTTAAATGCATATCTGTATAGTTCAATGTTAAGGAACAATAAATATTGTCAAAATGTTTTTGTACTTTTTTATTTGATTTGACAGTCAGATTTTGATTACTTACAGACATTGAAACAACTACTAGGCTACTTCAGTATATATCACACTAAATCATAACGCAAGTTAGTCATTATGATGTTTCGGACCTTTGCTTTCGGAAATTTTCTCTATCTGGACCTCTTTGAATTTTAGTTGAATACCCCTGCGCTAGGGGGGTAACTATGCTAGAGCCTGATTGATATAATAGAACAAAAGTTTACTGGTCAGTGCCCTCATTCCTGAGCAAGCAAACTTGCACTGCTGTCATTTTAAAATAAATGAAAAGAAATGTGTCAGTATGTATTTAACCAATGAAGTTACAAGTCCAACTTCACTGTCAACTCACCAGCAGTGTTTGCTTTGGTCTGTCCTCTATGACTTTACGTCCTGTGACTGTTTCCATTATAACCTAAGAGAAAGCAAACTGGAATTAATGCCATGAAAAAACAGCCATCACACTTCAGATGGAAATATTTGACCTTTTACTCATCTAAATTTATTTGACTGCTAATTAAGTCAAAAATTATTTTACTAAATGAGATTTTGTTAGTTAGTTAGTGTTATTGTGTGACTTTGGTGATTTAAAAGGTTAGTTCACATTCACAGATGTCACACAATAACACAAACCAACTAACTGGTCGAGGCAGTGGCAGGTCAGCAACTCTCTTGTTCTGCAATGTTGGTTTGTTTGGAGAAACCAATCCTTTGCTTGTATAACAGCAGTTTCCTGTCAGAAAAGGGCCATCTAACGGCAAAGAAAAATATTCTACACTTAAACTGATATTAATGTTTTTTAGGAAGACCTTTTTGACTGGCTAAAATATCTTTTGTTGCTGACCCTGCCCACAGCAGTACTTTGATTCCATGATGGTACCCCTCATTTACTTAAGGTAATACAATGATTATTGTTAAGTACCTCATACAACCCTATTTCAAATATTCCAGATTGCCCCTTTAAAATAGCCTCACTTTACTATAAAATGGCTTCATTCAACAGCATCAAACAATTAGTGTTCTGAATGCAACTGGATTTTCTGTTTAATCATTTTATGTCATATCCTTGTGCATTTTCTAAATTTTCCTAATTTTCCTTCCTGATGAAGCATCCCGAATTTGCACGCAAGCTAAGCTGAGCTAACTAAGCTAATATGTAAGACAATCACCATTCCAAAACTGTAAACATCCAGACTGAAGGACAGCTTGCCGTCTCGGATGTACTCCTCAGGGAGGTATCCCAGGTTGCTGTGGGAACTCATATCCAGAGTGATGGTACAGTGCTTATTGGCTGAATGAGGACGGAGATGAGCCAACCCAAAGTTAGACAGCTTGGGCTGCAAGGCGTTATCCAAGAGTATGTTAGCACTGTGCAGAGAAGCCATAAAGATTATTATTATGTGTGTTATCAAAACATATTTTTAAATATACCGTTTTCTTTTGTACCTAGCCTACTTTTACTTTTTCACAAAGTTACTTTACTTTATGAATCATATTATAACAGAGAGTTGTATTATGAGATGTAGTTCCCTTTTTGCTACACAAAAAACATCAATCCCAATCAAACAACTTTATATAGCAAATAAATAAATATATCATAATAATAATGATAAATCATAAGAACAGAACTATTTTTCATGGTGGAATGTTGAGAATGAATTAAAGCGATATTCCACTCTGCGAGAATAACCCACTCAGTATGTACTCACCACTATGCCGATGTGATGATAAGTGAAGATCTTCAGTTCACCAAACAATCCTGGAGTTTTAGGAGATACAGGGTAGCAGCCTCATCCAGTACAATGTCAGTGAATGGTGACCACGGATAAAACGTTAAAAAAAAGCACACAAAACAAACACAAAATGTCTCCATCCTGCTTGTGTGGTGTAATCCAAGTGTCCGCGATCCGCGACATTAAAAATTAACCGCAAAAGACGCCATTTTCGACATGTTTTTAGCAGAAATATCAGCTGTAGCACATAGCCGGTAGGATGTAAACATGGCGTCGATCTCGCGAGACTTCGTATATATCTTAATGGACGTACGTGCAGAAGTCTCGCGAGATCGTTTTATCCATGGTCACCATTCACTGCCATTGTACTGGATGAGGCTGCTACCCTGTTTCTCCTAAAACTCCAGGATTGTTTGGTGAACTGAAGATCTTCACTTATCATCACATCGGCATAATGGTGAGTACATACAAAATGGCTTATTCTCGCAGAGTGGAATATCGCTTTAAGGACCCTGAGGATAGAGATAGGTGCGATTTCTTCTTGAGGAAGGAATTGCAGCTTCTATGGCACACTGCAGGCTGCAGATTTAAAATTCCAACACCATAGAACCAGCAGTATTTTATACTATTTATATGCATGTGTTTTTTCTTAGTATTATCATAGTTAATAATAGAGAAACAGAATACAGAAATAGTTTATTTCTGTAATAAAATATTGTCCTCACATTTTTTTCAGTTCAGTCTATGTAATGACTAAATAGTGCGTGATAATCATGTTTTTGTACTAGGGAAGTGGGATAATTTACTTCAGTGTCACTAAGTTAACATCAGTGAGGATGTTTTAGACCACAGCAGACCGCAAACTGAACACCAACACACTGAAGAGATGAAGAGGGAGAGATCGTCTTGACAGTGCGTCATGATTTACAATAATGCAGCAAAGTGACAAATGTTTCATGGGGGAGTCGAGCGTCTGTCTGTCTGTTAAAATTTTAGTCACAAAATTGTACAGTAACATCAGGATTTGTCGTCAAAAAAGTTTTATATCAGTCAGCACCTCACACACACCCAAATAATTGTTGCAGCTATAGCTCTAGTCAAGACAAGATAGGATTAAATGGTCACTGGGCCTGCCAACACTTTTTTGACTAGGGTGGCCCAAGTGGGGCGCTGACTTATGTAGGGGTGGCGCAGGTGCACACAAGTAAGAATAGCACTGATTTACCATTTCCCATCTCGACTTATTGCTAACATTACAGTAGCTTACAGTTGCTTATGTGTTTAAATTATTTTTTTAAGATGAATAATCCTACCAGTGTGGCACCATACAAATATAATATCTATACGTTAAGGCCAAAACGCACGAAAGGCATCTGAGGTTCGTGTTTTGAAATACACCCATAGTTGTAAATGGCAGAACACACACTGAAAGCATTCTGACACATGTCAAACTGCCTAGATGCTCACACCCTGAACTTCTGGAATGTCAAATGAGGACCAGAGCTTTTTTTTTCTGCAGCTGCAGTTCGTGTTTGGAGAGAGTTAAATGGAATAAAGAAGGCATGGATGTGAGGAGCAAGTGCTGATGGAGCTGCAGCTCCACCTGAAACCAGGTAAAAGAAAAGAAATGACCCACAGCAGAGAGAGAGAGTGAGGGAGAGAGCGTGTGAATATGGACAGATGTGCCGATTTGATATAAAAACCTTTTATGACTGTGAATCATAATATTACTGCACACTTCTGTGGTGTGCGAATTTTTTACTCCAAGTCTAATTTGTGCCCTCTTGAATACTTAATTACTTCATGTCGATTAATCATAACTGCGAGGGAGGAGAGAGAGACAGCAGAGAGGAGGGAAGGGGAGTGAGTGTGTATCGACGGATATAAAACTTTTTTGATGATAAATACTGATGTTACTGAACAGTTCTGTGACTAAAGTATCTGTCTCAGTAACAAACAGGTAGACGCTCGTCTCCTCCATGAAACGTTTTTCACGACTCTGTCTCTCCTCTTCATCTCCTTGGTGTGTTGGTGTGCAGTTTGCTGTCTGCTGTGGTTTAAAACATCCTCACTGATGTTAACTGAGTGACACTGATGTAAATATGTAAATTATCCTGTTTTCCTAATACAAAAATATGAATATCGCGCACCAGTTAGTTATTACATAGACGGACCTGAAAAAATGTGAGTATTTTTTCCCTCAGAGGACAATATTTTATTAAAGAAATAAACTATTATTAATAGTTATACTAAAGAAATAAACAGATGCATATAAAGAGCGACCTTTTCCTAAAATACTGCTTATTCTATGGTGCTGGAATTTTAAATCTGAAGCCTGCAGTGCACTATAAAAGCTTCATGTGACAAATGAAGCCTGCAGTGCGTTTTGGCCTTTACAGTCAGGCTTTACAGTCAGGTCTTTTTTCACCTGTACTACCTTGTAATTTTAGTGTGTAACCAATCGTAAAAAACTGCAACAGACAGATTGATCGACAATAAATTATTTGCAGCCCTAATTTTGATGCATGTTATTGCAAACATATACACATGTTAAATACTTTATGAATGAGAAATTAATGCATTTAGGCATTTGGTTTTATTTCCTCTCATCAGGAGAACAATATAGAACATTTTAGGCTACTGAATCTATTAAAATATAATTAAGATAATACTAAATTCTTCCAAGTCTTATTTATCTGGCAACCTAAACAAAATCTCCTGTGACCCACCTGTAGGTCCAAACTCAGTGTTTGGGAATGACTGTACTATAGTATGCGTGTTAGTGAAGTGGGTTTATGTTTGCTGACTCGTACCTGGAGATGTTGCCACAGATCACCGGGCACGGCTGAGCTGCATGGAGGTAATGCAAAGCCTTTGCGATTCCCTTGATGATAGAGAGACGCTCTTGCCAAGATAGAGGGGGCTCTCCATCCTGTACACCACACACACACAAAGAAATGAAAGAGCAGGGGGAGTTAAAGGACTGGTGTGTAGGATTTAGTTTCACCAAGAGGTAAGCTTGCAGATCGTCTCACCCTGAAGGGTTTTTGTCCAGTGAAATGCTAGAGGGCTTTTAATTTGAAATGGATACAGGAAGTGTTGAGTTTGTATTAATGGCATAATGTAGTAGGATCAAAACAAGATGCACACAGCCACAGCGCCACAGCCAGGGCACAGAGCACTCCAGCCTCCGGGCCTCTTGGACAGAGTGTTTTGAGCGGGGCGTGGGGGACACACACAGCTAATGCTAGCCACACTGGTGACAATGATGTCATACACATAATATGAAGTGATCAAAAAAACAAAAATAAAATCGAAATTCTTTTCTTTTTCTTTTTTTAAGTTTTTTTTTTTTTTTTTTTTTTTAAGGAACCAACCAAAATTCAAGTGCTCATAAAAAAAAGAATGAAAGAAGCTAGTTAGCTTTGTGTAAAAAGCTAGAGGATGTGTTCTTTCTTTTGATACATTCCATATTAATGTATTCATAGAAATGAATATTCTGTGGGTGTTGAGAAATCTGTGAATTTTGTCAAAAATGCTAGTGCTGGCTGGCAACTTTATTAAAGAAAACGCTGGCAGGGAAAGAGTTAAAATGATTATGGTGTGATTTTTGAGTGAATCTGTACCAAACAAAGATGTTTTCCTAAGTCTGTAGTATTTGATGTGTAAGACAGGACATCTCTATATCACAACAATAATTCACTTAAAATAGTATTTTGACACATATTTCATATTTAGCCTTTCTTTCAGTGACCACTATAATACTATAATACTGAGTTCATGTCACTTTTCTTTGTCTCTTTTGTCCCCAGTCAAAAGTGTCCCTCTGAAAAAAAAACACACTGCCAACTGTTTCTTGTTTGCTGATACTTAAAATATAACCTTTTTTTTTTTTTTTAACTCAGGCTTGGAAAACAAGTCTTAAACAAAAACATAGCTCCTTGTGGAAAGACAGCAGGATAAACAACTGCAGCATATTTTCATAAATTATAAATGTACCTGATGATGTAGTCTGTCAAAGAGCAGTCCATTGGGGAGGTAAGGATAGACCAGACAGTAGCGGCCCTCATCAGAGAAACAGCACAACAACTCTAAGATATTTGGATGTTGGTACCTGTAACACATCACCACACTAAACATTAAACACTATCACGTAAAAAGAAAGGTGTTTTGAGATTGAAGGCTGACACATACAAATGATGGATTTCCATTTCTTTTCTGAAGATATCCCACACCGTCTTCCAGGACACCATATTTATCTGGAGAAAGATGGATCAGGAATACAGTTCAATTAGAAGCTGTCTGTGATCAAGATCACAACATTAAAGAGATAGTTCACCCAAAAATAAAAAGTCTATCTGCTCGCCCTCATGCCGATTGAAGGTCAGGTGGAGTTTTGCAGTAAAACAGTGTATCCTTTTGAAGGGTAAAAACATGGTGTAAAGGATGTCTTTCAAGTCAGGTTGGCATGTTGGTTTCTTGAGGAGACCTAGGATTATGCCAGACGAGCAGTATGGAGGCATTTTATGTTGTTTTTTTGTTTGTTTGTTTTTTACCATTTGTGCACCATTCACTTCCATTGTTTAAGAGATTCTGCAATGCTGTCTTTCTGTGAAACTCCAGAAGTGTGTTGCGGACCAACAAAATAAACCTGACCCTCAATTGGCATGACAGTGAGTAGATAATGACTGAATTTTCATTTTTGGAAAATTAGTAAAAGGACCTTGTGTTAAGATTATTTTGTTAAACTGTTGTTCCCAAGAACAACAGACGTTCAGACAGAAAAGGCTACAGCTTCAAAGAAACAGTTCAGGAGCTCCTGAAAGATTTCTTTTTTTTTTGGGTTAACCATATCTGTCTGTGTGCTAGACAACCAGCTCATACTGATATCAGTCTTCTTCAGAGGCTTTAACAGCAAACAAGCATATTTTCCAAAATGTCAGACAATTCCTTTTAGAGTGCTAGAATCAACAATCACCTGTTTAAAAAGCTTCACTGCAAATGTTTTATTTCCCAGCTGTGCTCGGTAGACATCAGAAAAGTGTCCCTCTGCGATTCTCATTTCATGGTGGAAATCTCTGGTTCCTTCTATGATGTCTTGGAAAGTGATGACGGGAGGCTGGTTTTCTCCTGCTGACACAGGAGAAAACCACATGGGAAGTTACAGTTCAACACCAACCCAAATCATCAGTGAAAAACGAAGTTCCATCAAAATGACATTTTACTGATGTATGACATGAATGAATGAATGAATGAAATGAAATTTATTTTTGAACATGAGAATCAACAAGGAAGCATTTTTCACATGACATTTCTCACAGAAAATCAATTAAATTAAAGGTCTCTACATGTTCAAAAAAGGAGAAGGAAGAAGCTAACTTATGTTTACCTTCCCCTTTTATACATCTTAATTTTCTAACACGGCTACTGCTTATTTTATCAAAGTAGAAATATAATACAAGAAAATATTTGAAAAAGGAATAAAAAAATAAAAAAATGCAGACTTTATGGCTAAATGATTCAGTACACCCTCTTAAAGTGGAAATTAGACATTTGTCCCGCCTTCACCTCAATTGTTATAGTTTTCTAATGTGAGAATTTTAAACTGTTTTTTGAATTGAGCAATATGTTTACTTTCTTTGATCGTTACAGGTAAATTATTCCACAGCCTCACCCCATTGACAGATATGCACATGCTTTTAAGTGTAGTGCGCACCTTGGATT